>JACEGR010000286.1:0-314284 GCA_014170235.1 Listronotus bonariensis
TTAATAACACTTGTATTTTGTTTGTAGAAAAAATTAAAAATACCACTATTTCTAATATCATTATGGATTGTTTAAGCCATCAACCATATTTTAGGAGACTTGTAACTATTTTTGCAGAAAATAAACTTCTCGACTAGACTTAGTGTCATAATACATATTATTAATTTTTATCAGTAGTTAAAATTTAAGCAGCGAAATCAAAAAAATTTCGTTTTGACCATACATTAATCTTATTAAAATTTTGTATCCTAAAAGTAGATATCTTTACCCTGTGTTTTTTTTAACTTTTAGCAAATTCTGGTAATATGGAAAAATACTATATAGTAGTATTTAAACTAGTTTCGTCCATATAATTTTTGTTTACTCTGAGCAAAAACCACAATACCTTAAATGTAGAAAAGTACACCCTGAAAATAAGAGACGTTCGGTTTGGAAGTCTTTAGGGAAAATGATTAAAAATGCTTGTCTCTTAGTAGCAAGTTATTTTTAAAATTATCACCCCTTTATAAGGATATGATTTAAATAAATTTTAATGGGTTTATTTCAGCAGGCCGTCAGAAATGTTTGCAACCGTTCGGAACATGCGCACGTCAAATTTGTCGTTTCAGCAGTGCCATGTTTGTAACATTATACAATTGTTTGCTATTCCAGCAGTAGTTTTAAGATGTTGGAAATTGTTTGAAAATTTTGAAAACTTTTTCAAACATTACTGACAAATTTTTAACATAACCTCTTTTGTATTGACGTAGAAGCAGTATGCACTCCTTGTTTATTTTTTGTTCCAGCAGAAAACTGTTGCCAACATTTTTGCCTAATGTTTGTAACAATTCCTGCATTTTTCAATTATTGCTAACATGTTTCCAACATTCTGCTGGAACAAAGCTAATATGTGACCTGTTTGTTTGTAATGTAAATTACTGTTTTTTAAACTTTTAAACTTTTCTGACCGACTTATGTACTCCAGGGATATGACTCCTGTTTGTGACAAGTAGCACTGAAGATGGTTTTATCCAAAGCGCTCTGCTACGCTTATTAATATTTATTAAAACTTTGCACGAAATACACCTTTTCATTTCTTCTTCCTATAATTTCACGTGCACAGAGCCACACCCTTTCCATTTAAGAAAAGTGTTTTTTAATTGAGATGAATTTTCTTTTAAGAAAAAATCTTGACACGATATTTTTTCTAATCAACTGCCTGACTTTGTAAATTTCTTAATATACTGTTTCAGGGATTTGTGATAAAAACCTAATTGTCATAAATTCTTTACCCGGCGAGACCTAAACTTATCTACTATTACCCATTTTCTCTACCTACTAATATATTTACTAGATAACTTGAGGATACTTGAAAGAGAAAACTGTGTCATCACTTAAGCACTTTAAGGATAGTCGGTGATTAATAATACCAATATTTAAAAAAATGCTTTATTACCATACTAGCTTTTGCCCGCGACTTCGCACGCGTTAATTCGGAAATAACAGTTCCCCCTCCTATACCGTAAAGATTTTAGATATTATTATATACATATAAACCATCCTCTTGAATCACTCTATTAATTAAAAAAACCGCATCAAAACTCATTGAATAGTTATAAGAATCTTAATAAAAAAAATTACTCCCTGTACAATATTTTTTTAAATACTAATAATTATTTTGCCAATCTTTATATTTAAGCAATTTTGTAAACCTCTAGATGGTATAAAAACATGATTAGAATGCATTTTATTGTTAAGGGTTTTTTAATATAACATCTTTTTGACCCACCGTGTATGTGAGTATAATTTCATCGATTTCAAGAAACAAATACAAATAAAGTCCCTTTTTAAATTTTTTCTTGGGGCAAACCAAACAATTGTTTTTGCAAATCATAAAATACTATTTTTCCATTTAGGCCAATAATATCTGGTATAAAATTTTGTGTAGGTACTATACATATCTCAGGGGATGCGCCCATCTCAGGTTTTAGCTCAAACAAAAAGTTAAATCTCCGGTATGGCCTAAAGTATAAACAATTTAATTGTCTTTCAAGATCTGCAATTTAGCTACATACCGGTTAAGCTAAATAACATAACACATAGGCAATGTGACGAAACGAGACAATCTAACTAAATCCCGGCATGTAAACATGCGTGACTAATACTGCTTATTTGTTTATTACATTACTCGCGATGTATAGCTGGGACCAGATTTTATTCATTCTGAAAGGGTTGCCGCAAAGTATCTAATGTAAACAAACCCTTTGTGAGCAATGATTTATTGCATCAATAAATAATACACTCGACGAGTTAATAATTCTTTACGACACGGGTCAGCTTTTATAGCAGGGCAGAGACGAAATAAAATGATGTTTTCTAAGTACGTGATACGTGTTGTAGCAATGTTTTTTTTAATTTATCTAAAAATATGTAATCAGGCTCTATCAGAGGCTATGTGCTTTCGTAAAGGTTTGTTTACCTTATCATTTTTTGTGCACTTGGCGGCATTGCTTTCAGAATTAATTATAGGTGGTTCAATCTTTACCAAAACTGCCTGCTCATACAGTATACGACAAAACAACATACACGGGAGACTTTTATTTTTATTTGCATTTCGGGGTAACGCACATAGTAAGTAACCTGATATATTGCACTTTTAATGTTTTGTTTATAAAATAAAAATAGCATAAGTTATTTCGTAGTAACGTCACGTTTAAAATGTATGTTACGTAACTTACCTCGCTATCACGAATATAGAAGATCACATACGGAACAAGAGTCCAATAAATAAGGAGCTTTAACCTTGACCAAAGTCTAACGATCGTCTCTCAGATAGGCAGATTGAACACTTTATACATGGTGATCCAACATAACTTTTGGCAGAAAAGAAAACAAACTGATTTGTTTCTTATGTTTGAAGAGTCTACCATGGTTTTATATCTAAAAGTAGTAGCATACCGGGATGTATAAATGAAATAATAGGCAGAATACAACACAAAACTTAAAAATTCCATTAAGTTGGGATAAGGCATATTTAAGATATTATTAAAAATTTGATTTTCTTTTTAAGTATAACATCTTGTACACTGTAACACATTTAGTGTTACTTTATTGGGGAGCTAAAGGAGAATATTAATAACTAATTCTTTGAAAAAAAAAGGTAAATTTACCCACAAAACAGCTATCGGATGGTTTCAACTCGTTGTTGTTCTTTTGATATGGTCTGGTCTAAAAATTATATATTTTTTAGATTCGAACAACTACCGACTCAAAAATTTAAACAGAAAGAAAAGATTCTTGGTATAATATCACGCAGCCCAAAGTTGGGTAGTATTCGAATACTCCATATTCTGAATTGTTTTCAGAATACATTGGTCTGGTATTCAAATAGTATCCAAATACATCTGTGTCTTTGGTATTCGGTGTTGGGCTAAATAATTTTTTGGTCAGTATTCGGGATGATGAATACTAAATACCATTTTTAAATAATGAAATTTAAACACAGGTTTTGAGTATTCAATACCGTAAATTGAAGTATTCGAATATTTGAATACCAGGATTTGAGGTAATCTTATTCCGGAATGTGAATATGCTGGGATTGGAAGTACCGTAATTTACACTGAGAACAAGGGGTGTTTTTGTATGTTTTCAAGAGAAGGTTCTTTGTTCTGAATACTCGGTATACGAGTACTTTTTTTCGGTATTCAGTATTTCTATTCGAATACCGAATTTCAGTATTCAACCTAAGCCTGACGCATTCTAAAAAAATTGGTAAGTTTATTCAGTTAAACGTCAAAGAAGAAACACAGTTTAATTTCGTATAACTCCTTTGGGAGCCGCTAGGGAGGCCTAATGTTGAGGGATTTCTCGGAATAATATAATCCCTAAACATACATATTAGAGGCTAAAGGTTGCACCCAGCTCATTGGTATATTATTTATGGGTATATAGTTTAGTATCGCAAAATGCAATTTTCTTTGATATTGGGATTGTCAACTAAGGCTTACAACTTAAGTACTGGGGTATCGTGGGTACCTCAATTAAAAAAAAGTACAAGACTCCAAAATTCATTCAATAACGTTTCAAATAGGCACTCCTAACGAGAGTGTTCTTTAGAGTCCTCAAACATTCGGGATAAAGCAACGAACAATGTGAAAAATTCAGGAATTTTCCAGTTCAAATGAAATATGCATGAGATGTGTGCTGTTTGTAGTTTGTTTGGAAAATAATAATTGTTAAAAATCCCAATAAAAGAAAAAAAGCTTCTCTACAGCTCATAGCTAGGCAAGGAAAACAAAGCTTTTTTCTTAGGGTGAGGTCGTTAGTCTCCTTAGTTTCCTCTTAAATCGACATTATTTTAGGTGGCAATACTAGTATTTTTCTTAAAATTTATTTCGGGTTACTTAACTCAGAATTCATCATTTACTTCAAATTCGTTTCTTTTGTAAATAAACGATGTTTTATTTTTTTCTTGCAATTTCATCTGTAGTTTTTTCTAACGATAATATCGTTAATAAAATATTTAGTTTCAGAAATAAGTTGTGTCTTAAGAATAACAAGGGTAGCGCAACTAATATCAGTGTTACACAACATTTTTAAAGTTGAATAAGCGTTGTTTACACTGGGTGAACTGAATTTTCATTTTTTAAATCCGGGACACATTTTTCAGGAAATATTTCTGATATTTTATAAATGGAAAACTAATAAGTATTAAACTTTTGGAATGCTTAAAAGCTTAAAAATCGTTCAATAGCTAAATATTTGTGTATCAGCTATTACACAAAGTACAATTGTATGCCTACCTTAACAGAATGTTTTAAAAAGAACCCATCTCTCCACTTTTTGGGATTTTTTTATATACTTTTAAATTTAACACCATATTAGTAAGAAACTTTTAAACTTGGCAGCGTTTAAATCTTTGTGGATTTGTCCCAAGTTCATTTTTTATTCAACCTAGTTCCATAAAATAACAACCATCTTAAATTTTTGCTCTTTAATTTAAAGTCCTGAAATAATTAAAATATCTTGGCTTCTCGTTTATTCATACATCTTAAAGCTAAAACCTAAAACTTTGCATAGCCTATGACGGTCAAAAATAAGAGTTTGTTTTGCTTGATTCACCCTGTATTTTCGAGAACCCTCCACTGATTACACACACAAAAATCCAACCTCGACAGCTGCTAAATCTTCCATTTAAACCATTGAACGAAGGCTTAAAAAGATTAAATCTAAAGGCCATTTGTCAGAGACCCCAAATTTTCGACAATGGCTTAAACGACGGACAAAAGATCAAGGGCGTTGCCACGCCGCTAGTTGGTCGATATGGCAATATGGCCGCTGCTTGAAATGCAACATGGATGCTAGCTGAAGGACAACTACCGAAATTCAAACAAAAAAGAAACAGTACAGAATTTGCGACCGCTGGTCATAGTTTAAGTTTTTTTTTTAATTTGGTTAAAAATACTTTTAGTGTTTTAGGATTTTACGCTTACTTCATTGTTTCTTTTTATGGTTATAGATCACGTGCGTGCTGACGTAGCTCGAGAGTTTGACGACCGTGACAGATCAGCATATTGAGGTAGGTCTATATCTGTTTACTTCCTCTGACATATTTGTACGTTCTATTATAATTAGAATTCCAAAGTATTTATGTTTAAAAAAATAATTTGTTTGCTTAGCACATTTACCTAAAATGTAATTAAATTAATACATTTGTATGATATAGGTACTTACCATTTAAATAGCAAATGGTATATTTTTCTTTATTAGCTATATATTTTCGTTAGCAGTTTTTTGTCTCTTGTAATAAAAAATAAATTTCAGACTATTAAAATCATAGTAGCCAAGCACCACAGAGGGGACAGTAAAGAGTAGAAGAGAAAGAAAAATAGTTAAAACGTCCGTTTGAGTGTTGTACTTTTGTTTTTGAAAAGGTGAAGACCTTTTTTTGTTGCTGTTCAAAAATTGTCAGTAATTTTGGTAAAATAAAAAAGATAAAGTCCTTTAATATGTATTTTTTTCAATAGTCGTCAATAAATTTCTTTGCTAGGGGCACCACGGGGTCATGTGCTTTGGGCATTACGAAGTCTTAATCCGGCACTGAGTTTAAGCCCTCGGTGCCCCGGAATCTCCATCGACACCACAGCATTGCCCTTAAATTCGCATGATTGGCCTTATGTGTTGCACTTCACACATCACCTAAATATTCTTCTGCAGTCTCTCACCAAATATTATTATGATCACTAACCAAAACTGGTATCTAGAAAGTATCGGGCATAAAGAATCTCAATAGTAATATCGGCACCGCTGCCAGACTTTCCCAGTTTTGTGCTATGCGTATCTTTCTCGTTTTCTTAAATGCAATGCCCTAACTATTCTCGCTGCATTAAATTGCAGAGACCAGAACCCAAATTTTAAAAATTCTATTTTTAGTAGTTGCTAAGATATGACAACACCATGTTTTAAGTAAAAGTTCAGTTGCACTCAAATATCTCTAAAAGCCTCTAAGTGGCGTTTACAAATTTCAGTATTTGATGGTTTTTGGACAAGTATTTGAACCTGTAATATCGTCATTGTTGTCAGATTTTCCAGTTTTGCGCTACACGTAATATTTTTGGTATTTTAAATGGAATGCCCTATTTATTGTAATTTCAATAAAAGGAGCTTGACAACTTGTGTGAAATTGTAAATTTTAAAATTTTTATCTTTTCTGAGATAGGAGAACACCGCAATTTAATTAAAATTTAGTAACAATGTTGATATCACTGACCAATTAGGCATGATCTTAAAACCCCTAATTACCAAATTTTCTAAACACAGTTTTACCAGTTTGCAAGATATTTAGGCGTTAACATACTTTTTGCTAAAAGTGTAGGTAGAGTCATCATATCTCAGCAACTAATAGAGACAGAACATAATAAAATTAGAAACTCACTTCCTTTGATCCTCTTAATTTAATGCAGTAAAAATAAATAAGGCATTTTGTTTAAAAAAATAAAAAATGATGCGAGTAGCAAAAAACTTGTAAATATGGCAACAGTGACTGATATCACTATTCAATTCCATATATCTAAGACACCTTGGATACCAAATTTGGTAAATAAAGCTTTAGCAGTTTTAAAGGCATTTTAAAATTTCAGTACTTTTACTAACCCATTATACATGCCACTGCCTTTATCTTCATATTTAACATTTTATCATCAATAACAGATAACGACGTTCTTTCATTTACCTAATTAATAATGAAACGAGAGATCTCCTTTCTTGTACATGATCTATATTCTCTTTCTTTTAAGAACGTAACCGTTATTGTTATGTATGTTTATTTTATGATTAGTTTTGTAGTATAACAAGTTCTTTACTATTGCAATATCAACAAATTTAAATCCCAAGGGTTGTTAACTGATTTTCTTTATTGACAAGAAAATATTTTCTACTTGCGAAACTTAAGCTTGCCTAAAATATCGATTTGACGTCTTAAAAACAGTTTTTCTTTATTATATTAAAATATACAACCAAAAAATTAGTCGATAATATTGCTGCAACGGGAGGAAGACAAAATGAAAGAAACGATACACTCGTTTTTATTATGGAAATGTTTTTAAGTCTCGGCACAATAGTCTTGCCTAAGCAGTCACACTTTTTGTAAATAAATAAATAAATTAATAGCGCCTTTTATTAAATTGTTATATGTTTTTGTCTTATCCTGTTTAGGGTCCAAAACGGTAAAAGTAAGAGTTAGGTACTAACTGACAACTGAAAGACAAAATGGTACCAAGCTACTGGCTAAACAAAGGTTTTCAAACTTTAATACCAGACAGAAAGGACTGGGTGGCAGGGCCTCCCATTAAAGCCGACCTAATCTGGTATACAGACGGCTACAAAACAGACCAAGGAGTTGGAGCAGGTATATATGGAGACAAACCAAGGACGAAAATAAACTTGGGTCTCGGACAACACCCTACTGTGTTCCAGGCCGAAATTGTAGCCTAACCAGAACAATGCGCTAGGAAATCATCAGAAGGAGCTATGAGGATAAAACCATAGTAATCTATTCGGACAGCCAGGCAGCCATCAGGGCACTCAGTTCATGCAAAATCAGCTCCAAGCTGGTGCGGGACTGCGTAATTGCCCTGGAAGAGGTGGGTGCGTCCAACAAGCTAACCATTGCCTGGGTACCAGGACACGAAGGCCACGAAGGCAATGAAGAAGCTGATAAATTGGCAAAGGAGGGGCTGGTAGGACAATGGTAGGTCCTGAGCCCTACTGTGGTATTCCATCATGCCAGGTAAGGTCATCCATTAGATCATGGATTATAAGGAAATCACAAGACTGGTGGAGGAGAACACCAGGACAGCGTTAGGCGAAAGTGTTCATCAAGGCTTACTCGCCAGAATTTACAAAAGACCTTCTGAATTATAACCGGAAGGCAGTAAGAATAATAGTGGGTCAACTGACAGGTCATTGCAGACTGAATAAACACCTGGAAACTATGGGCCTGGCAGAAGAAAACCTATGTAGGTTCTGCCAGGAGGAGGAAGAAACCGTAGAACACGTATGGTGCTACTGCGAAGCCCTTTGTCGTCTGCGGTTTGCAAGGCTGGGTGAAGAAAAACCTAAAGCGGCAAGATATACCAAGGGGTTAGTTTCAAGCTTGTGGAGTCTGATTAAACAGACCGGCTTGGATAGCGTGCTCTAACCTATCGACGGAGGACACACAATAAACCTGAGCAGGTTGCAGTGTTAGAGGATATGCAATCCACCTGACTAAATTAGGGCAAAGTTGCGTATTTTTCTGCATAACAATATTGCGTTTTAAAAATTTAAAACTTATAGTGGTTTCGAAATTATCCAGAAAAAAAACAAATTTTGCTGGGACATAGTGTTTCTTGTGTATTTCGATGCGCTGAATCCAAATCTGAAGCCCGTTTTGGTCTAGCACATTCCAGTTTTTGTAAATTGCAAATATAACCTTTCACATGACCAAATTTTGAGGTTATATTTGCAATTTACAAAAAAATGGGACGGGCTGGACCAAAACAGGCTTCAGATTCGGATTCAGCGCATCGAAATACACTAGAAACATTATGTCTCGGTTCCAGTTCAGAATATATTTAATGCTCGGCCACAGTGACCTACTGATCAATCGTGATACTCAAAGCACCAACTCTTTATTTCTTATTTCAGTATATTTGACCAAATATTAAATACCTATGACGAATTCTCTTTTGTAATTTTTTTTGAATCAAAAATTTTTAATTTTAGGTCGCTAACAAATTAACCATTTTATTGCAAATTACACAAAGTAGGTTGCCCACTTAGCCTGATGACTAATCTAACAAAAACTTAAAACATTTTTTCTTAAATTGCCAGAATAGAACTGTTATACAGGGTGTGCCGAAATTAATGCACCACATTTTAAGGGCATAATTTACGTCGAAAACAAACTCTAGTTTCGTATGTCTGAAACGCTTCTATCAGAGATACAGAGTGTTAAAGTTCTAAAAAGCAAACCTTAATTTTTAAATTACTTTAGATATTTAATTGGTATACATTGCTTTATTCACATCTCACAAAGGTCCAATATTTGAGGGTAGGAAAAAATGTATATATTTTTTAAATAAAACACCCTGTATATTATACATTAAAAAAATCTTTAAAAAAAAGAAACTACCACATTTACTATACCCGTTAGGAGCTTTTAAATGATGTGTCACAAGACCCTTCTTTCCATTTAATTTTCTTTACAAGATGGCGCCCAGTCGCCATCTTGAAATTTCTATCTGTCAATTTTACTCTTAAATATAGTATTAATGCAACAATTTTATATTCCAAAGTTTTAGTTTTTAAATTGATCCGTTCAAAAAATAAAAACAAGGGGGGACAAAAAAACCACTTTATGTATATTATACTAATTCAAGAAATAATATTTGTTAGCGTAAATAATTATAATTTTTGCTTTATCTTTAATTACGGTCTATAGAATACACATTCACAAAAAGTAATATTCATATTTACCTACTAACTAAAATGATAATCTGTTAAATTGGAAAAAATGTTGTGTTTGTTGTGGTCTGGTTAATTAAACTCTGAATGTAGGATATATTTTTTATACTTTAATTATAAAATAATTCTAATTTAAAATTGAAATAACTAAAGACATACGTTTTTAAATCATCCAATTATTTTTCCATAAATTACTTTAAAAGAGGTTTGTTGCGTGCAAATATTTATTAATTATATTTCTCACGCATTTACAATCGTATTTATTTTAGCGTTTGTTGTGACTGTATAGATAATTAAATCATTATCGCCTATCTCTTTGTTAAGGTTGGTGTAATAATAGGAATTTTTATTTTTCTTGGCACGTATAGCAAGAAAGAAAATTTAGATGTTTTTTATGCTAAATTTATTACTCTCGAGAATCCTATACAGTGTGTCCACGGATGGACTTAACTATACTTGTTTTTTTTTAACATTTAGAAAAAAATCATCATAAAAATCGCCGTAAGATATACAGAGTAGTTTAAAATGGCAAAAATATTACTTTGAAAAATAAAAAAGTCGAATAAATATATTGTGAACTATCTGATAAAAAAGCATTAAAGGATATTTTTTTTTATCTTTTTGACATTCCACGAAGGTCTATGCCTAAATACCAGAGTACCGTGGGTGTCGGGTTATTAGATGTTTAACCCATCGTTCCCCCTGTTTCGTCAACGTTGTTCAAGCACTGAAACATGCAGTTGCATTTCACAGCACTTTTTAGACAACGCGGTAGTGCCACCACGGTCGTTATTTTTAAATAACTACTACCTAAATATGTCTCTCCCGCTGGGAATCGAACCGCCGACCTCGAAGATCAAAGCTCTGTCCACTAGGCCACGGAGGAGACAATATTCAGAAGTATATAATAATATTTTTCTTATTTGTTACGGTTTCTAGAGAAAATTGAGATAAACATTTAAAAAAATATATTTTTAACAATAAAGTAAAAACAAATGTACATTGATTGTTGTTAGAATAAAAACGGGAACAAGAATCGCCTTATAATGTGCAGAGAAATTAAAGTACCAAAATATGATTTTTCCAAATAAAAAAATTGTATATAAATATTTTTCTAATTACCTACTTATCTTAAAAGCATAAAAAAGTAATTAGGTACCATTTTTTTGTTGAATAAATCGTTACTTTTAAGTAGCTACTTACACATATTAACCTAACGTGATATCGTTAAACATAAAAGGTAAAATTAATTATTACCTAAGAATGAAAAAAAAACAATTATTTTAGTTTACATTTAATTTTCCCAAGTAACGATAAGCAATAAGATAAAAAAGTAAATAAAAGACTTTTTATTACTTTTTCGCGTCGTTAATTAATAATAAAAAAATCATTTTTAAAATAATATTTTCGCGATTTAAACCACTCTGTATATCATGGGGTATTTTTTATTATAGCTTTAACCACTTAAGACAAACCAAAATTTTTATAAAGAATCTTTTTTTCAACAGGTATAGTTAAGTCCACTGGTGTACAGTGGACAGACTATATTTATGTTGCAGGGCTCAAACAAAATACTACAATAAGAAAATAACATGGTATCTTTTTTATTTTGCAAAAATCTGTGTTTAAAATATACAAAAGTTTAATTAAATTAATATATATCTAGTCCTGTTTAAATAAAAAGACAATGTAACTAATAAGAATCAATAGAAAACAAAAATTTATTAAAAATTTACATAAGGGGACGTCTATTAATTACATGTATTTTTTGATACAAACAATATTATTATTATTATTATCTTTTAAATATTATCTTTAAATAAAAGTAAGTTTATTGTAATTGTTTGCTAGGAAATAAAGAACCGTTATAAAAATATTCAGATAGACATTAAAATTGCCAGCTTTTCAACAAAAAAATAAATGCACGTAATATCTTTTCTAAACCCCGTCCCCTAGTGATGTTTAGTATTTTTTCCGAACCCCTCCCCTTCCCCTGTTTAAGCCTCATGTCGTCATTAGTGGACCACTTCTAAGTTTAAAGATATTTATAGCCTTTCGCATTCTCTTATCTCAGTAATGATTAATGTGCGGATAGGTTAAAATTTATTTTTTTTAAGTTTAATTGCTAATATAGAGTTTTAACTTAACGCTGTAAAAATTTTAATTTAAATAACATTTAAGGGCTTCTAGACAAATAAGGGAAATACAATTTATTTTAATAAAATTATTTATGCTTTTTGCAAAAATATTATCTAGATTAAAAATAAAATGCAAAAAAAGTCAAAATTAATATAGTGTAGATATCGTTTTCGTAAAGCACAATTTGTTTCTGCAATAAAAAAATGACAAGTGATATGTTTTTTAAGTTTAGAAACCGTGTAGTTTTTTATTTATTTTTTTATTTATTTAATAAATGTATCGTTTAATAAATTATTTACAAAGTATACAGTTTGAATTTTCAAAATCAAATAATTATTACTCTGTTAATGGTCATAACTTAGTTTTTATGAAACAAGTTTTAAATGTAACAATTAAAATAATGCCAAAGTTATAATTGTTAAGTTTACTTATACAAATAATACTTATAATTTGTAAAAAAATTTAAAGCTATTTCTTTTAACGAAGTGCTATAATACAAACCACAAACCGTGTCAACTTAAAAGTAATATGAAACAGATTTTTTATTTTCCAAAAATATTCGATAAATATTAGGCCTTAAAACCAACATCTTTTTATCCTGGTTTTATGGCTTAACCTTGTAAAACGAATTTAACCCTTTGCGATAATTTTATTTACAACCCTTTTAAACCATAAATTACGACCTTTAATATTTTATCCTTTTTCCTTAGCTAGGTACATATACAGTGTGTTAAAACATATTTTAAAATTTATAAACCATAAACCAATTAATAGTAAATTTAAATGACTTTTTATTTAGGCTGTTTTCATTTATTTACTTTTGTATCCGCTTTTAATAAAAAATGGTTTAGCCGCAAATAAAGTGGTTAAAAGTTATTAAAATTCAATTCAATCAAAAATAAATATTTGTTTCCTTAAAAATTTAAACCATTTTAGTTTTTATTTGCACAGAATTTTGGATTTTTCTTTTGCCCTTCATACCAACTATTTTCCCTAGCTGAACAATGACAACAACTTCCATTAAAACCCTAAAATAGATTTTAAAATTATAATATCCTAGTTTTAAGAGTCAGTGTCAATGACACATTTTAATTCCTTATAAATTTTTACCAATATAATCCACATTTTTTTTTATAAAAACATAGTAAGAAATATACAAGTACGAATTTTAAAACAAAAATAAATAATAGTTTAAAAAACTAAAAAAACACGCTTTTATATGCAACCGAACTAAAAATTAGAAAATAATTTTTTATTGAAAAAAATATTGTCACTTCATAGTAAAAGCGTGGGGTGCTTAATATATTAAATGTTATAATTATTATATTTGCCAATATCTATGAGGGAAAAGTTATAAAAAAATTGTAAAATGCACCCCACGCTTTTTACTATGAAGTGACAATATTTTTTAATAAAAATTATTTTCTAATTTTTAGTTCGGTTGCATATAAAAGCGTGTTTTTTAGTTTTTTAAACTATTATTTATTTTTCATTTTTAGTTTCTGCTACTCTTGACAAAATGGCGAAAAAATTTTTTAATGAACAAGAGTGGCAAATTTTAAAATTTTTCCAACAGATTGCAACTCACTAAAACATTTCTTCTTCATTAAGTAGCAAAGTTTGAAATTTTGCCAACAGATGGCAATCCAGGCAATGTTTGGACCGTTGCCAATATATTGCAACCCACTAAAAATTTCTTCTTCATTTAATAGCAAAGTTTGAAATGTTGCCAACAGATGGCAACCTAGGTGTTGTTTTTATAATATAATGGAATTTTTTTCCTGGCGATCAAAAAAGATAACGGGATACTGTTTGCAGATTATTGCATTGTCATGTTTCCTTAATACGTGTGCAAAGTTTCAAAGAAATCGAATAGCTGGAAGTTGGTTAAAATTAGGCTCAAAGATTCCGTTACATAGCCAGATAGTTACAACCCAAGTTAATAAAAAAGCGTGTTAACGGCATTTATTAACTGTTATTGTTCATAAAAATTGAACACCAATGGTGCAACTAACCCTATTGTGTAAAAGAACTTATTAATTTTTATTGTTCATAAAAATTGAACACCAATGGTGCAACTAACCAAATTGTGTAAAAACTAAAAAATTTCTTCTTCATTTAATAGCAAAGTTTGAAATGTTGCCAACAGATGGCATTCTAGGTTTTGTTTTTATAATATAATGGAATTTTTTTCCTGGCGATCCAAAAAAGATAACGGGATACTGTTTGCAGAGTATTGCATTGTCATGTTTCCTTAATACGTGTGCAAAGTTTCAAAGAAATCGAATAGCTGGAAGTTGGTTAAAATTAGGCTCAAAGATTCCGTTACATAGCCAGCCAGATTGATAGATAGTTACAACCCAAGTTAATAAAAGCGTGTTAATAACTTAAAGTAGATTTATTCTGCATGTACATTATGTTTAGGGTTATATTGTAAGGCTAGCATTTACAATTAGACAAAACGCATCGGTTTTGCTTTGCTGTTCACACCTTCTCTTTTTTACACACTGGAAAACATTTCCTATGCACCTTTTAAAGTGGCACGCAGTGTATGTGGCTTTATTGAAATTAATGAAAAAATAAAATAAAATGGGGATCTTTTTTGTTGTTTCCTGAAAATATTACCAAATTTGCACTGTAAAAAGGCAGTAATTTAAAACAAAGATATACGACATTAAATTATTTCTTTTTATGTTTACTACCAATTTAGTATTAGTTTATTTTTGAGAGCACCCCTTTTCTTTGATTTATTTGATTTACAATAATTTATTTTTTATTTAATAATAAAAAAAAATTATCATATAAAACAAAATTGGTATTTGAATTGCAGACAAAATTTATTAAGAAGAGGTAACTAAAGATTAGGACAAAGAACTGGATTTTATTACCGAAGTTCGAATGTTAGGATTCCTAAATTAGTATCAGTCTTTTTGCAGAGCAATCGTGGTGTTATTATTAGAGAGTATTCATGGAGGGTCTGATTCGTTCTGGTAAGCAAGTTCTTTTTTCCTTAATTAACCCCAAACGGGAAAAAAGTATATTTTCAATCGTACCCTAACGGGAATAGTAGTAAGTATAAAAATCTTTTTCATTTTTCATTTTTAACAAGCAAACATTTTTACAAAGAATTACTTTTTTCTATAATTTAAATTTTTGGTCCATTTGTCCTCAGTCCTCTTATAAACCTCATCCTTGAACAGTATGTGTATAGTGTGTTTCTGTTTTTCAATTGCGGTAGAAAACTTATTTCTAATAAAATCCAACTTTATGATTTTTTTTATAATCATAGGTCCGAAAATATTTTTTCCAAAAAACAGTGTCTTTATCTTTTGAAAAAAAAATATATTAAAAGTCTTTTCCCCAATTGTGATAAAATTTAGCAATGAAAGCTAAAATGTGTTTTGAAAAAATATATAACACAAAAACTAGACGTGAGACATATTTTTAAAGTAAATATTTTTATTCAGAAGTATAAAATCTATAAAGTTCGTGTAATAATTTGAAGGAGCAAAAAACAATTTTTTCCGACCCGTGTTACATTTAACAGAAAATGGACGCTATTAGATTTCTTCCTTTTTATACCTTATTTAAATGAGCCATGAAAAAATAAAGCTTTTTAATCTATCACTTTTTTGTATCTAGCTTAGCTTTTAAGAAAAAAAAACGAAAAATACTTTATTGCATATAAATCTATACCACCGAGGAAATATAGGAAGCATTTCAGAATCACTTTTTTAGTAAAATTTGTTAGTTTAGATGTTAGTATTGTCACACTAAGTATTTGTGACTCTTGTTACCTAATCGTAAGTAAATATTTTAAAAAAATCCTTATAATCATTCTTCTATACGTTTAGTAATACCGGATATAGTGTTTATTTTTCTTAAAATCTAAGCAGGATATAAAAAAGTATTAAAACGCAAAAAGAAGCATTTTTGTTTAATTAATTTAAAGAATATATTAAAATTGCACAAAATACAGTAAAGTACATATTTTTTAGAATTATGTGTTCAGGTGTCATTCGAGATGTCATAATAATACATAATAAATTAAATCAACTTGATACTATACAGGGTAAGTTAGAATATGTTAGAATATTAATAGAAATTTAACAGAAATATAAAATACTGGGTGATCCATTTAAAAACATAACTTTATACCATCACGCTTTTGTGAGCAACCCTGTACACAACAAAATATCTACTAAAAATAATAATAATAATAAATAACATATAAAGAAACTTTGTCAGACTTCTAACTCACTCTGTATAAGCCCCTTGCGGCTTTAGTAATATTGCTAAATTTTATTTAAATCAAAAAAGAAATATTTGGGACATTGACAAAAAGAAAAAACATGTTTTTTTTGTCAATATGTTTATTTTATGCTGCGTCCAGACTTGCAACAATTCGCCGCGCCAAATAGCCCCACATAGCGCGGACGGGGATGTGAACGGAATTCACGTCGTTTCAAAGGGCTTGGCATATAATTCCGCGCTGATTCAGAGCTTGTCGGTTTTTGCATCAAAGGAGCACGCAAATAGGTTGGTTTGTTTGGACGGATGGTTTTAAAGAAATGTGTTTATGAATGTATGTTTATATACATATATAAATTTTATTTCATAGAATGTGCAGAAATACCTTTTAAATTTTTTCACCATAATTATTTGAAAACACCATGCATAATTGGAAAAGCAAAAAAGCTTGTCGAAAAGAATATTGGTATTTTTATTACAACGCTCAAATTTCACAAAATTCGAAAATTTTCTGTTTTTTATTTATTAAGATTTAGTGTTATTTTTTTCTTACAAACTTCATGGAAAAGCTTGTGTAAGGTGTAACGAAACCAATTTTCCCAAAGACTTTTTAAATTCTTTAATGAATTTATATTTCATAACCGTTATTGGCTATTTAGACACTAAGATGTGTCTTAAATTATCAAAACAATATGGCTGGACGATTTATAAACATTTAAGAGCGAGAAAAATATAATAAATATTCATAAGCACTGTCAACATATCCTATCGTATATAATGTAACTTCCATGTTTTTATTTAATTTATGCCTTGTTCACTCAATGGAATACTTAACGGAATATGAATATTCTCATAAATTTGTTTCCGATCCGAGATAATGTATTGAATAAAATGACTAATATTTACGATTTTCCTTTTTTAACGTATTTATTTTTTTCTTTACGTGAGTTATTTGTAATGTTTAAAAACATATTTAAATTATAACCAGAAGACTTATCTAAAGGAACTCATATTTGCTGTCAATAATTAATTTATGTTTATTAAGTATAAATTAATTTTAATAATTTTATATCAAAGTATTAGGAAATCAAGCCATAGTTCACTTATAACAGATGATATTTTAAAATTTTATTTTCATCAATTTATTTTTGGGAGGAGAGGTTTAAAAAATACAACAAAAAATAGGTAATTTTAAGTGGCAAATAATATACTAGTTTTTATAATAGACACCAAACAGTACTTGAAAAATTAGAAGCATAGGCTTATAACCTCATACCTAAAATATTTGATTTAAATGTGCCATTTACAACTTACCTCTACTAAGATTATACAGGAAAATCGGTATTTTAAATTTGCTCCCTATTAAAAAATCATATTAGGTCGTTAAGACAAATGTATTCTAAATCTTTTTTTTCTTATAAAGATTCTTTACTCTGCAGATGTATTGTGCAATTTTTACTTTTTATGTAAACAGAACACTTTTGTAAACTATTTGATGCTCATATCTTCTATTCTCAGGAAACGCGATATTTACTTAATAAACCTTTTTGATTAAAATCCATTTTTACAACACTTAAAGAACAAAATTTTATTTTTAAAATTATGGTTTAATATCGTAACTGATTTTAATGCATATCAATTCTATTATAAAATATAAAAAAAAAACGGATATAAAATACAAATTTTTTTCTTTAGACTCAAATGGAAAATTTTAAAATACATTTAATTATAATAATTTTTTAAATATGCTACCTAAAAATAAATATAATAGTAGGGAAGCCCATGATGCTAAATGTGGATTTACTCTGAGTGTCATAGAGACCTTGGGCTGCAAAGCTAAGATGATAAGAAAAAAATGTAATATTATGTATACCTTTTCATCGGTGGGCGAAGCGGCTATACATTTTTAAACATGTCAAAATATTACTGTTGTTATTTTTGCTTGTGAAAATCTTCAGATTATATATTTTTTGGTTTCCTTAAATTATTGTCTTTAAAATAAAAAAAAACAAATAAAAATTAGCCACGCTCGAGAATGTCAAGATGACGTCTTAATATTACAACTTTGAAGCCCTCCGCTTTCTTTTCTTTGTCAGATTAGTGGAATACACATTTTTTACCATGTAATTAACTCAGCCTATCCTCAATCTGATCCGCCCGAAAATTTCTGATATTTTTTTAAACATAATTTGATCCCTTATCCTTGACGAACGGCTTTATAAACGGGGCTCAAATTTGTTAGAGATATTTAACCACGGACAAGGTAGCCTACTGTATATTATCTGCCGTTCTTTAGTAAATCCCAAAATCCCCCTTTGGCCTCTTCCACTATAATGTACAGGGTAATTTTTAAGTTGATATTTTCCTTTTACCACTGTTAAAAAATGCAAGAAAATAAGAATATTTCTTTAGATACAATTATGTCCGAAAATACTTTGTTTTTGTTAAAAAAAATACCAGTGGTGTTTGAACAAGATTTGTACCTAGGGACGTCCATAAAGTTGAGGTGTTTTTCCATACTTTGGATCCCCCTCCCCCTTGGTGAGATTAGGTAAGATTTTCTTAAACCCCTTCCCCCTATCTAATCTCACGTGAGATTTATAATGGGAATACAAAACTCTTACTTTCTTAAACCGAACTTGATTTTGTCCTCAAAAAATTTTTGAAGAGCAAAAAACAAAGTCCTCCATCCAAAAGAGCAACAATACATCACATGATTTCTGGAGGAGGCCTACCCCAAAATTATATTTTTCCCTTTCTACCTACTACAATAACTCAGTTGAGATTTTCACAGACCCCCTCCCACCATCGTAGGATTTGGTGAGATTTTTCCTTGACACCCTCCACCCCTAAAATGTCTTACGTAATTAATGGACTAAGCTATTTTGATGCATGGCAAAATCGCTAAAACTGTTATGGTGTTTCTAATATAAAATTAGTTTTTGACTTTTATTAAAAATTATTGACTGACTAACTGATTGATTTTTTAATTAGGTTTAAATTATTGTAATGTCAGTTTTTGACCTTTTTTAATACAAATTAGACAAAAACGAACTTAACATACAAAACACCATATCAAATTATAGCTTTATTAAAGTGCATCAAAATGGCTTTTATTTTTTTAAAACGAAAACCGTTTGTCATACTAAAAATAACAAGAGACCAAATAAACTTTAAAGTAGATAATTATTTCAAAATTAATTTTAATTCATAAAAAATGCAGTGGCTTATTATTTTTATTATTATTATTATTATTTTTTTAATTCAATAAAAATCCTATTCGAACACGGTGAATTTTTAAAAAACTTTTACAGCAAACCATTTAATGTAAAGTTAAAAATAAAGTGTACCGAATTTTGTAGTAATATCTGGAGTGGTAAAAAGTTGTAACAAAAAAGGGATTTTTTCCTAAAGCCAACACCCTATATTTTGAAAACGAAACATTTTGGGACATAGTTTTTCCTGGAAAAATTTCTTATTTTCTTGCATTTTATACAGGGTTAATAGAAAAATATTAACTTAAAAATAAACCTGTATAATCGGAAAACTATTTATTTATTTTAGTTTATATATGCTTTCGTCTTTAATTAACTTTAAAACCTTTACCTAAGTAACTTGACTACTTTTTACTTAAATATAGTTTTAGAAAATATTTATATAAAAATAAAAAAATACCAGCTCTAAAGGGCCTTTTTAAATAGTAGGTTGTAGGTAATTATTACATTTTTAATTGATTAAGTTAGACTGATATAATTTTGTAATAAACTTGCTCTTTATTTTAAAATCTCTATCTTCATAAGATACACCGAATACATAAATAATTTAAAATTTTTCGCTAAATTTTATTTATAAATGCCCAGCCAAACGAAGTTTGCAATGTCTTTTAAGAAGAGTTTTAAAAACACTTGTAATAGTATACATTTTTTATTCTTTTACAGTGCCTGTAAAGCAATTAACCTTTACACAAAAAGAACTTTAATATTTTTTACAAGGTAACTTTTAGGTGTCTATTGAACTAAAGGGTTATATAATTCACCCTTTTAGGGTTTTTTACAATTTGATTTTTTAAAAGGTTCTCCGTGAATACCTGTAATAACAAGATTTATAAACAGAATTATTAGCTCCAGTATTACCGGTAATTTCTTAGCCTTGAGAGTCTGTAGAACGTGAACACAAACCCAAACATTTAAGAGGATAAAGTAAAAATAGGTTGTTTTTTTTCCTCAGATTTTATTTAATAATACATTATAGTACCTGGGCCAGTAATGTAAAAGACTTCATAATAAGAACACTTTTCAAACCTATTTAGGAAGGATCTTTTTGACAAGTCCACCACGAATTTTAATACTTATATGGAAGCGGAGCCAGCTTGCAAATGTAAAATTTTTCAGGTGTCGGACTGGGCAAACGCGCCACTTTTTTTTTCAAACAAGTTTACATTAGTAGGGGAGCCCACGATGCTAAATGAGGATATACTCGAGCGTCATAGAGATCTATTGGGTTGCAAAGCTTTGATGATAAGAAAAAAATGATATATATTATAATGTTTACCTTTTTATCGGTGGAGGAAGCGGATATAGATTTTTTAATATCATCAAAAAAAAACTCTTTTATTTCGGCTTCGGCAGAAAATCGTTTGGATCGTATCGAAACGTATATTTTCCGTACTCCTTAAATTATTTAAAAAAAAAGAAAGGAAAAATAGATAGGCTCGTGAATGTCAAAATTAATTTTTTTATTACAAATTTGTAGCCCTGTATAGGGGGCTGATATTTGGTGGACGTACTTAACCGGGTACAAGATATCCTTCGGTTTATTAATCTGCCGCTCTTTAGTAAATCCCGAAATCCCCTCTTGGGCTCCCCCACCACAATATTTTACATTCAATTTTTAAGAATTGTGCCAAAAAGCGTAAGTAACAGTTAGGTTACCCGCCTATTCCGATACCCGAAACATGTGTTTGAGCCCTATGGTTTCATGACTCTAACCCATACAATTTTTGACAAAATTTTTAAAAGTTGCGAAAATCTCGATCTCCAATAATAACCATCCCTACGTTTATATCAAATAGTTAAAGCTAGCTTGAGTTAGGGCGGCTTTTACAAGTGGCTTGAAAAAACGCGCTTGAAAGTGACTTGAATCGTTCAATTCAAGCCTGAAAATAAGAAGGGTTGACTTCACTGAAGCCGATGAAACACGATATAAATGATTCAAGCTGGCTTAATAACTGCGTAACTTTAGATGAATGCTTCCTCGAGCGTCATGAGTGTCAATTTCATTATATGATTTTGACACTTTTATACAAAACATGAGTGGAAACACAGGTAAAAAAACTCTAAACAGCTACACCAACAACAGCACACAAAACGGGAAAAATTAAAGCGAGGTTTCTTCATTTGATGTCTACTGTGAAGTTGGATGCAAAACTGCCGCATGCGTACGACGATGGCCTGAAATGTGCTTGACCTCGATTTTTAATCGAAATAAACACGTAGACTTCAAAATCGCTTTAAAGCCGCTTTGTTTTTAAGCCAGCTTAAACTATTTGATACAAACGTAGTAAATGATATCCTGCAACGGCAATTAAATCCGGACAGCCCGTACACTGGGTTTTAATATAGGAAAGAAAACAATTGGATTTGATTTTTCTTATACTATTTTAGAACTTTATATATTTTTTTATTAGTTAAGAATTGAATAATATTATTTCAATCTTAATCTGTCCAAATATTGACGTATAAAACCAAATGACTTAATAAACCTTGTGGGAACAAAAATTCCCCAGACACAAAGTCGTAATAAAGAAAGAAAGGAAAGAAAGTTCACATTCTCCGTTTTACGACCAAAATAACTTACATTCAAATATAAATGTCGTAAAATCCGAAAAGAGTTCCATCAATTCGAAGCAATTAAAACTTAAATTTCTCCGTTACAACTTTCAAAGCCGGAATTGTAAGATTATCCAAGGGACAGCTGGACCTATAAATTATACAGAGTGTTCTCAAAGTTAAGTAAATAAATAATTTTACCAGACAATTTCTTTGACTTTAAGGACTTTATTAAAACATGAGCTTTGCTATAATATAAAAAAAAATATTTCCATTGGCCTAATCTAAAAAAATATAATAATTGCACAAAACTCAGCATGCAGCTTTTTTGTCAAATATATTTTGTTCAGGTGCTACTAAAGACGTCATACTGTTTTAAAGTTAATTAAGTAAATACTTCACTAGTACCTTAATTCTATTAATGACACCGCTAAATAACAACAAAATTGGGTAAACGATACTTGAGGATATTTGCCTAAAACCAATTTTTATAAATAAAGAGCTTTTTTCATCCGTGATATAAATTTTAAGAAAATTATTGTTTTTTTTAATAATGCTTTACAAAAAAGACAAGTACTAACAAGTTAATATTATTAAATGTGCTATAAAAAACAGGTAGATAGCAATTATGGGAAAATTTAGTTTTTATTTTTAATATATTCACAAACATACATTGGATCTTGTTGAGTTTTGTTATTAGTACAAGATCCGGCAATACAAATGGACCCCTTATCCTTTTTTCTGATGAAATATTTTTTAATAATAAAAGTTATTAATAAATAAATTCCTAAGGGGTTATCAAACAATATCCTGGCTTGATATAGTGTAATTAAAAATTAAAATAAAAAAACATGAATACTGTCACAATTTTTTTTATGTATATTAATGAATTATAGTTTGGCGGTAATGCCACAACAGGGTTGGCTACCTTTTTCTTACTGCCAACCAGGTACAAACAGCTAACATAAGGGTATCTATTTACCGTCATTCTTTGTTTTGAAAAATTAAACACGTAAATATATTTTTTTATTAGGAATCCAATGGTATAGTGATGGCTTTTAAAACCCTGGCCTAAGTGGGGGTTGGCGAACGTTCTAAAGCTTCATAAGGGGTTTAAGAAAATTATTTTTATAGAAGAAAATTATACGCTACTGCATTTCTCGAAAATAATTATTCTTTTTTAATTTCTCGTTTAGTTTGGAATAAATTTTATTTCTTTTTTTTTTGTTTGATATACGGTCTTTGCGTAAATAAATGGAAACCATTTTTTGGCATGGTCAGTTTTAATTTCTATTTATTTTTTAATTAGATAGGAATTTGACCATGCCGAGAAATAGTTTCTATTTCTTTACGCGAAAACCGTACATCAAGCAAAAAAGTCAAGAGCTCAAATTTGTTGTTAACTTAACGACGATTTAGAAAATAATTTTGATTTTTGAAAAATGCAACGGCTTACCATTTTTTTCTTAAAAATATTTGTCTTAAACCTCTTATGGAGCCTTAAAGCCAACCCTATACCATTGGGGTTTGTAATAAAAAAATCTATATTTACGTGTTTGGTTAAAAAAGAGAATGACGGTAAATAGATATCCTAATATTAGCTATTTATACCAGGTATTAGGCTCAAAAAATAGGTAGCAAAACTTGTTGCGGCATTATCTCCATCCTATATACTTTTCATTTATATTATTATACATAAAAAAATGTGACGGTATTTATGTCATTTTTTTATCATTAATATTAATTACACTATATCAGGCCAGGATATGGTTTGCCAACCACCCGTAAATGTATGTATTAATAACTTTTATTGTTAAAGAAACATATTTCACCAGAAAAAGGATGAGGGGTCCATTTATATAGCCGGATCTTAAACTATATGATCGCACGGACTTGTGCAGTATTGCACCATCTAGAAGGTTTGTTTGATTTGTTATATTTTGTTGTGACAAATCATGAAACAATTTTTATTTTAGAATGTTATTCACGCTATACATGTATTGCAATCTTTTCATCTAAACAGTCACAAGATTCCTCATCTTCCGTACGAACTTCCTTACTATTTGCATATATTGTTTTTTATTTTTTTGGTCCTTTAGAAGTCCTTTGTGCCAATCCAAAAAACTGATTTATATCCAGGTTTTTCCAAAATTAGTTTTAAGAAGAGATCCAACGTCAGCCAATTTTTTTAGATTAACGTCATGAGCCAAGGGTACTTCCAAGAAAGCGTAATTTACCAAGTTCTTACCCCTTCTAATTAAAGCATTTTTTACCTTAGATGGACTTGTTGAGTTTTTTTAAACCTCTAAAATAAGTTCAACCCCTCTTTCTTAAGAACGAAGAATTGCCTTTTAAAATAGATGTATCTACTTTTAAAACAATTCATATTTTCAGTTTTCATTCAAACATCTTATTCAGTGAGTCTGAGTCGACCTAACTTGGAACTATATGATTATTTTTTATTATTAATTTAAAAAATATATATATAAAAGGCCCTGCGTGGTCTAAAACCTTAAATGCTTTTAGATAAAAATATGAATTTTGCTTTTAGGTTTGAGTTATTCAATGAAAAGTTAAAATTTTAAAAATTAAAAATAAAATCACAAACATTTATTATATTACTATTTTGACCTGGCCCTTATAAAATAATAAAAAAAAAAACATCAATTTATATTAGAAAAATTGCTTAACAATGTATTCTAAAAGTCATATACCGAGAACCTATTACTATTTACTAATAGGTACTAGTTTTAAAGAGATATTTCATGTGTTGTTAGACAATTTATAGAACCTTAAATGATACTGTTACATTGTTTGAACAAAAAAGTTTTTCAACGACTAGTAAGTAAGTTAAAAAACGCAAAAATAGAAATAAAGATCCTAAAAATATGGGCGTTAGCTCATTTGATTTGAAATGTATAGAAACATGTTTTTAGGGGCTTATTAGCACATAAAATTGTTTTACCAAAATAGGAAAAATAAAAAAAAAGTTGTTTAGTTTTTTGTCAATTACTTTAACAATAATACCATTTAAGGAATTTAAAAGAAAAATCTAAAGAGGAGGAAACTTTCAATAAAAAGATACGAAATCCCTAAACTCTATCTTTAATATTTCTAATTTTTTTCAAACATGGGGCTCCGTTAGGTCATTACGTCATACGCGCGGCATCTAAAAGCTGGTATATCATTGAACTATTTTTTAAATATCAAATAACAACCTAAAAATTTTAAAAAATGTATATCAATTTTTTAAAAAGTTACTCCATTGTTATTTAATTGCATTTTTTAATTGACATTATTTAAACAAAAGCCTATTTTTGGTGACATAAAAACATTCTAATTAACCACATAATAAACATAACAAAATGCATAACTTTATTACGTAGCTAAATAAGAAGAGCTCCACGAAGTGAAGAATTTATATTTGCAATTTTTGATGTGCTAATAAGCTTCTTCTAGACATCATTTCGTCGAATGAGCTATTATCGCACATATTTCTAGGACTTATGTTTCTATATTTGACGTTTTTGACTAGACTCTAACAGCCCTTTGCTTATGCTTAGCACATTGTCTACTGATAAAAGTTTGTTTAATTCAAGATCAAACACTTACATTTGACCTCCAGCACAACTTTGTTAATAAAATTGGAAATGGATGTTTTTTTTTATATTTCTTAATAAGCACATGTTAAATTTAGACAGAAAGTGTAATAAATACGTGGGTATTGCTGTATTGATAATTATCAACCAGTTTTATAAGAACGATATAATTAATAAAATAAATAGTTATAATAACAAATTTATTGCTTACGATATAATTAATAAAATTAGTACTTAATATCGTTAATCAGAAAAAAAAACTAGTTTGTGATTTATAAGTATATCAACGTTAAACCAGTTTTAAATCCCGTTAATTTTTAATTACATCATTTATGCCTAATGTGAGAACGCCAAATTAAGTTATAGGTTAGAAAACTGCAACAGGTATTTATATTTAATATTTTCATATTTTATTATTTATTATTAATAAATAATCTCTGTCTGTAAAAAATATCCTTTCATTGCATTCTTGTAAATGTCTAGATTATTTTATTTTTGTCTTAAGTTCACTTTTTATTTTAAATTTGTTAAGGATATAAAAATAATCTTTTGAGTTTGCATAGGTACAGGGTGTCCCATTTTGGTTTCAACAGCATAAACAAAGCCGTCATAGCCATCTTAGTTTCTGAGCTACAGGGCGATTTTAAAATTTTTGCATATTTAGGTACCATTTGTATCTTAGTTGGCTGATAGTGTATTAATAAGGTAAAAACGGATTCTCATATAATTTTTTACAATAAATGTAGTGGCATGGGCAGAATTTTTCCATGTATTCTCTTGATTTAAAAATTTTGCCACTACAATAATCAAGTCAATAAAAAAAACTCTTTGGATGTGAATTATGAATATTGGGAATTTTGTCGTTGTTTTTGGAAATAAACCAACAGTATTTTATATTTTTAAAAAGCTTGTAAAATGGATTTTTTTAACATACAGGGTGTTCTTTTAAAAAAACGTAATTAGTCATTATTTTCAAGCTAAGAATATACGGAAAAATTCTGACTACGCCACTGCATTTTACGTTGAATTTTTTACTTTGGGTCATAAATTTAAATAATATTAGAATTGCAAACACAATTAAGAGCAAAATTTAAATTTTAATTTTAATTATAGTTAAATTTATATTCTAAGCTAAATATTATACCGGGTGACAACGAAATTACTATCCAGCAATTTATTTTCTTGAGCTTTACCGTATAGTTTTCAAATTTAGAACCTTATATTATATCGCCGGATGCCAATTTGAGATATAATAGCATATGTGTATTATTTCCGGTTTAACTGGAAGAGATATGAACTTTTGTATTTTATCGTATATTTTTTTTATTTAAATTTATTTAAAGTCATTCCTTATATAAAACTTAAATATTTCCACAACCTTACTTTATTGGTTTTAGAGAAAACGGAGTTTGAAAAGGTCCTGCAACACTGCCCCACAATAAACAGTTTCATGGATCTTTTTAAACGACGTTTTCTTTAAAACTAAAAGATAGGGTTGGGTATAGAGGTTTTTATCAGAAATAGCCTAAAGAATTTGAATCCAAAAAATGTATAGGGTGTTCCAATTAAAATTACCAGGGTTATCATACTTAGAATTTGAAATTTTACATCACTTTCGATTAAAGAGGAAGTAGTATTATAATGGTCTCCAAAGGTAGAGCCTTTAGAAAAAACTATTTTAAGCATTTTAAATTTTTGTTGTTTTCATTTGTTTGCCAATAAAACTGCATATTGTGCCTGTCGTTTGGACATTTTCAAACGCCATTTTCTGCAAAACCAAAGAAGTTGGGTTATGGAAATATTTAAGGTTTTATATTAGAAATGACCTGTAAAATTCAAATACTAAAAAACATACAGGGTGTTTTATTTAAAATGCCAAAGTTTATATCACTTCCGTTTGGAAACTTCTCGTTTGGACACATTATAAAATTTTACCTGACCTGACTGATTTATTTTTTCTTGTTTGGTACCCTTAAAGTGGAAATTGAATTTTAAAGTTGATTTATAAAGTGTGTATTAGTCTTAGGTTCAATTAAGGAATAAAAAAAATGCTTACTATAACTAACCAGACTCCTTCACCTATACTCTGTAATAATAACAGAACTATTGTAAGGCAATAAGACTGACACCGACTTAAGAGTCTTTACACATAGATTTTATTCAAATTGGCATTTAGCATGCGCATTACAGCACCTATGTAAACTAAGAATGAATATGTCTGTCTAAATTTTTAAATTATATGCAAAATTTTAGGGTACCAAACAAAAAGAAATAATTATGCTGTTTGTCTAGGGGACCAAACCAGAAAAAAAAAGGTCAGGTCAGGTAAAATTTTATTAGGTGCCCAAACGAAGAGTTTCATTCAAACGGGAAAACACCATTTTTTCTTAAATGTCAAAACAATGTCTTTTAATGCAAAGAGGGCGTCCCACAAGTTTTTTAAAAATATTCATTGATATGAAGATAATAAAATATGTTAAAAAAATATATTTTTTTTATATTAACACAATGCTATCTTGTATTTAATGGGCCATATGCATAAAAAGAAGCAAATGCTTATACTTATTAAATTTGGCATAAATGCTTTTGCTTCTAAGTGTAAGCAAATGGTTTTGCTTTATTTTTCAATATCATAAGTATTTGCTTATACTTATAAGCAAAAAGCATTTAATTCAAATTTATAAGTTTAAGCATTTTCTTCTTATTATTTATATGGCCCATTAATATTGATGGCACAAGTACAAATTGTGGTATTTTGCAAGTTAAAAGCGGATTAAGGAAGTTTTTTTGTTGTGACAATATTGGTGTCTGCGGAATGTTTTTCTTTACCTCTTGAGTTGGTTTGGCCAAGGCAAAATTTTCTTTTAAACATGAAGCTCATAATAATCCTTCATTGCAAATTGCAATTATATGGTTTAATATTTTTGTGCTTTTTCGAACTAGTGCGACAAAGTGACTCCTTCAGAACTAAAATGCGTGAAGAAAAGTCGAACTTTTCGCACGCGAGTAGAAAAACTATTTATATTGCTTAAAACTAAACGTCAATCACCCTGTAAAATGTATACCTGGTGTTTTATATATTCATAATTAAAAATTCTTTGATAAAATACAAGTTCCGGAGAATCAATTTAGAGACCATAAAAGTTTTACGATCATCGTAAAGATTACCACATTTATGATCTGTTGTAGTTATTTTCCAGTCTAGTTTGTGTATTTATAAAGTGTTAAGTGTAGAGTTTTATAACGCTATGTAGTTCAAGGGCTTTTAGAGTTTCCTAATAAAATTTTAATTGCATTTTTTAATTAATACGTATCAGATTGTTTTACGTTCTTAAAGCAATTACTTCCTGCTTAGCAAACGTTTAGAAATCGTAATAAAAGCAGAACATTTAATAATAATTTATTTATATTAAAAATTTGTATATTTATAAAAAATACTTATTTACTTTTAAATTACACCGGAACACACAAAAAAATTAATGCGCACCGGACGCGACCTATTTACGGGTATGTTTTTCGACCCTCTGAATCCGAATTTTAAGTCCGTTTGGGTCATACAGGTCCCAATTTCAAGTAAATTGCAAAAAAACGGTGCAAATTGTTTCTAATTTTTACCGCTTTTTGCAATTTATTCAAAATTGAAGGGTGCATGGCCTAAACTGATTTAAAATTCGGATTCGGTCAAAAAACATACCTGTAGATAGGTCCCGTTCGCTGTAAAAAAGCCATTTTTGTGCACCGGTGCACCGGCCAATATATGAAAAAAAATGTACATCAGACGCGACCTATCTAACCTATGACGACCTATGAAATGTTAAGCAAAAATCATGTAAAAAAAAATAAAACTCCAGTATTTGGGCTTCACAAATGGCTATTATCGTCAACAAACCAACAACGGGATTTTTAAAAGTAATAATTTTGATTTCTTATATAGTTAGGACCATATTTATTTCATTCTGAAAGCGATGCCGCCAAGTACACAAAAATAATAAAGTAAACAAACCTTTTTGAAAACACATAGCCTCTGACAGAACCTGATTACCTATTTTTAAGATAAATAATTAAAAATATTGCGAAAACACGTATCACGTACTTAAAAAACATTATCTTATTTCGTCTCTGGCGTACCATAAAACCTGTAACGCGTGGCGGAGTCGTCCGGTTAAATATTTTTGCTGCAATAAATCATTGTTCACAAAAGGGTTTATTTGCTTTATCATTTTTGTGTACCTGGCGGCATCGCTTTCAGAATGAAATAAATATGGGTCTAACTATAACACCCTTAGTAGGTAACATATGTATAAACATACATCGATAACAAAACTACTGCATTGTATCCCCTATAATAATAAATAAAATTATTTTTATTGGCCCCTAGTCTAAACAACACATAGAAGCCCCAATGACGCAATATCCCCAAATATTAAAACAATAAATAACTTCTTAGCGACTTACAAAAGTGCCTTACATTGTAACCATTTCAGATGCGAACAGCTGCCCTTGACTAATAAGAAATATTACATGAATATATTAAGTAATTTAGCCGGCGATACAACTCTGCATTTTCCGAGAATTGTGCAGACCACGTTTCTTCAACTCCCGACTCCATTTTAAGCATAAGCTACAACGGGTTTATAAGTATGGGGAAGAAAATAAGAATAGCCATTCTTGAAATATTCACTAAATTAAAATGTTGCTTCTTGGAATGGGTACCGACTGAATACGAAATTGGAGCCTTTATAATAAAACTTTCCTTTTTAAAAAAGGTATTTTTAAACTTAAAGCATATTATTTATGTCCTTCAAAGTCACTTGCAAATTATGCTTTTTACTTAATTAATGCTGAAGCACCTCTATGATACTACGATTGCCTATACAGGGTGTCCCAGGATAGATATTACAAGAGGACAAATGGACCAAAAATTTTGGATTTTTTACCGTCCTTTTGGGAAAACAGGTCGCATGGTCTAAAACTAAAAAATACAAATTTTTTTCGATCGGAAATATCCAGAGAAAGTTATAATTAAAAATATGAAAAATGACTGGAAGTAAAGTATCTTTATTTTTAAAAATAGGAAAACATTATTTAAGTAAATGTTGTAGTTGTAGATAATTAAATTTTATGTTAAAATATAAAGTTAAAGAAGTAAGGTAAAAAAATATTTATTTTGTTAGTATTTTATATAATGCAATAAATTTTTAAAATACTTGGCTTAAAGCAGCGAATTTTCAACAAATATTTAAAATTGATATATATATTTTTTTAATTTTGCTTTCTCTTGCCCATTATTTAATTTTTAATGCGTAATGTAAAATATTAAAAAGATCGTTGTTTTACTTTCATGCTTTAACATTACATTTTGACATAAAATTAAATTTTCTACAACATTAACTTATACAATTTTGTTCTATTTTTAAAATAAAAAGTAGTTAGCTTCTGGGAATTTTCCATATTCTTAGTTATAACTCGGCCTATATAATACCAATTTAGGCAAAATTTTGTATTTATTAGTTTTTGACCACGCGACTAGTTTTCCCTAAAATTTCCTTTAAAAATTTAAACATTTTTGGTTTATTTGCCCTCTTGTAACACCTATACTGGGACACCCTGTATACAAGGTGTTTCTAAAAGGTGCAAAAAAATTATACCAGAAATTTCTGAGGCTGATAAGATGATGATGATAAGATGACAATTTGGCTTAACTTTTTTTAATCTGATTTATTTTTCATTTTTATTGTAAAGCTTTATTATTACACTTTTTATAAAAAAAAAAATTTAGGCATTATTAATCTATGTTTTTTAATTGTACCCACGTCGCAGTTTTCCGATATTCCATAATTCCTCAATTACAGAAGCCTTAGCCATAATCATGCATTACAAGGTACATCCCACTAACCATAAATACAAATTTCCATTGAGAGCAAAAGGGATTATGATTCAGCCATGATATTCGGTTATTAGATATACCTCCATATTTATGGGGGATTGTCTGTAGATCCCCTGGCTTAACCGGCATTATCGGTCGGTATCGTTCTATGCTGTAAATATTTCTCTTATTGGGATGAAAAAGCAGTGACGGTCAAAATTTTGACATTAAAATATAAAAGATTCCATATCGTAACGTCTTAGTCCTTAAATGAAATCATATTATAAAAAAGCAGTTTTCTCGGAAAAATACAGATTGTCAAAGACAATTATAGTTTCACTATAGACACCCAGAACAATGCTAAATTTTTGGTCATCAGCTTGGACGCTCGCTTCGTGGAATTTATGAAGCGGGTATCCATCGAGTACACACGTAATAGAAAATTTGCCGCTTCATAAATTCAGCCAAGCCAACGTCCAAACGGATTACCAAAAATTTAGCATTGTTCTGGGAGTCTATAGTGAAACTACAATTGTCTTTGATATTGTCTAACAAAATTTTGCTTTTTTATTAATTAAATTTTATACAAAAATAAAAATTTATTGTTAAATTAAATAGCACATACATACAGGGTGCCCACGATATTACAAGCAAGCCTATAATTTTCTTGAAAAGTCTTACATGGGGCTCTATTCCACTATTCATAAGCGCCTTTTTGTTTGCGTTTTATTAGTTTTTTCTTTATTTCCTCTAGGCTCTTATGAAAACAAAAAGGTTTTCGTTCGTGCATAGCCAACTTCACAAATTGGCGCACAACACCGCATTAAAATTTAAAATATGACAGATTTGTCAAAGTCAAGCATACTTTTCGTCCTATGCAAACTCATAAATAGTAAAGTTTGATACCCAATTTTGATTTTATTACTAAAGTTAAAACTCATTTAAAAGAATCCAAAGATCTTTGCGGTGTAAACTAGGCTATCAGTCAGTAGGTGGCTAACCCACAATACACCAAAGATATAGGTTAAAAAATTTTATTACCATTTTATGAAAAATATTAAATTTGTTGAAAATGATGTTTTCCACTGTAAACAACGTATTGAAAATGCTTTGGTTTATTACCTAGTGATAGTTTTCTTTGTCTAAATATGAGGCATCAAGTAAGGTAGAAAAAAGGTGAGTTTAAATGTCTTATATTTATATTTGTTTCCCTTTAAAATTTTGATATTGTTAGCTTCTAAAAGAGATTGCAAGAAACATATAGTCCTTTAATGACAAGGCAACTAACCCAGGAACCCCATGAAATGCATCAAAACTTAAGACCATGTTTAGATAACAGACAAAGAAGGTCCTACAAAAATACCCCATAAAATTTTGCCTAAACACTGATTAATAACTTGTCTATTGTTAATTTTAAAATGAGTGCACTTGAATATGGAAAGGTATTATTTCATTGCTCTTTTAAATGGAAGAACAAAAGCAACTGTGAGTAAAATTTGCATTAAAAGTATACCTACTAATATTTTCATAAAATTATTTCAATTATCCATGAGATACCGTCCCAGTTTCTTTAAAAGATATTCAATTTTACTTTTTGTATTCATGTCTCTTCTTCCTTTTACCAGTTCACAGCTCGAAAACCCTTACGTAACTAAACCTAACCTAAACCAATGATCTTTTCATAGGAGCAATATTCTCTTTTACTTAATGGCTTTTAATCTTTCTTTTATAATTTATATACTCTACAATGTCCTAAGTTAACCCTGCTAATGCTAAAAGTTAAAAATAATGCTCATTAAACTCGTATTAATGTTTAGAGAAAAACCTACGTTTGCTTATTTAAACCTGAAATTTGTATTTTTTATTTTTAGGTTACTGCCAGATTGTAAAATTATTTGTACTACACGGAAAACACTAGAAAGTGTCTGGATTTAATTGGTTTTTGAAGCTGGTGTATTATTTAGGAAATATATTTTATATAAACTGGGAGTATTTTCAAGAGCTTATCTGCAAAAATATTCCAGGACAAAAACTTAGTGTTTATAAAAACATCGTTTATATACTCCAATGTACTTTTATTGTAAACCTAAGAATTAAAATAAAGGCAAAAAAATAATATTGATTGTTTTTATTATTTTTACAAATTACAAAAAGCTTGGTAATTTATGTGTGAGTCATGTTGGGCATTATTATTTTGATTATTATCGATCATTTGATATGATTCTTGAACTATTATGCAATTTTGTCTTCTGGAATGGTCCTAAGGGATATTCATAGTCTTCTAGAGTCCTACAAATAAAATTATTATTATTAAATGAAAAAAGAAAACAACTAGCAATAAAAGGTTTTGATAATTTAGGTACTCTTTGTTTAAAATCATGCAAGTAACAAATGTGTTTTGCTATCTTTGGGTACCTATTTATTTCAACTAATAATAATTACCGATATGTACTGACAATTTATAGTAATTCTCTTGAAAGGGAGCAACTATGATTTTGCCCAATATCAAAAACATTCCTATTCTCACTATATTCCCCCGTCTTTTTGCACAAAATTCTTAATATAACAGTAAGTTAGAACATACTATTTAATTAAGCAGCAAAAAAAAAATAACCAGCCCCTTTTTTATTAGTTCTGTGCCCCTGTATATCAAATTTGGTCAAAATGGGGTTGCTCCAACTTTCGAGACGATTACCCAATTTGCATAAATAAGACAAATATTTTTTAAAATATTACCTTTTTGAACTAAAAAGAAATTTACCATAAATGTTTTTTCTAAATAGGTATGAGTTTACTTTAGTTTACTTACCTTAAGTAATATTTTAATGTAGTTTGCTAATCTCCATTTCCAGTCTTTGTCCTAATCTAACATTCCGTACAAGTACCTAAGACTCAATAAAGGCCTTCTTTTAGAAAGTATAAATGGAAGATGGTAAAAAGTTATATGCAATAACTTGTTAGTTACTTTTCCAAAGCAATAAGTAATTTTTGATAGTTTTTCTTTTTAATCTATATTTTGACAACTCACATATTCATTTTACTCCAAATGAGCTTCAGGCTAACGCTTTCACGCACTTTTTTCGCTTTTGCGCCGACGGAGCTGCAGGAGACGGCTTCACGAACCCTTTTTGGTTATAGGTTATGTGATTTAGAAACTATTTTGCTTACAAATGATTATTCTGGCTGCGGAGGACAATGTTAATTATTTATTTGCTTCTTGTATTTCAATTAAAGTGTATACTTTGTTTTTAATAGCTTAGTTAACTGATTTTTTCAACTTTAATTTCACATTAAAGGAATTTTAGGTTATGTTATGACTTTGAATTTTGTCAGATGTCAGATGGTAATACAGATTTCTGTTTTATGACCGCCTGTTTTAAAAAACAAGTGAAGGTTATTCGTTCGTTAAAAAAAACAGATGAAGGTTATACGCTCCCGGAACGAATACGTTCAGCGAACGAATGAGTTTAATTTAGCAGAATTGAGCCCCTGATTTTGAAATTTTGGACGGATGTATGGATGAAAAAGATGCAGATTTTTGATTTTTCAGATTTTATGGGACACATCCGGTTTAACCGAAAGTGCTTTGCTATTTTAAATAAATCATTCAATAAATTTTGCTTAAAATCAATTTTGAAGTTAATTCCAAAAAAACCTATGTACCACATGTTTTACCTATCTTATTTAGTTTTTAGAGAAGGCCGTTTGAAAATGTTATTAACCACCATTGTTATCGATTTGTTAAAAAACAAATGACGGTAGGAAAGGGCTAATGTGAATTTGTACACATATTTAATTAGCCTTATACCCTACCACCACAAAATACAATTTCCGGTTTTACCGGAAGTGCTACAGAAATTGATTTTTGACATTAAAGAACTACAATAAGGAAAGCCATATAATATTTTCCTTACATTGATTTAATATTACAGTTTACTAATGTTTGCAGGTCATTACCCTTTTTTACTCATCCCAGTTAAATTATTCTGAAGTGAAATAAATATATATTTGCTAGATAAAAGATCTAAGTCGTTCATAAGTATATATTTCGTATTGAATAATTTATAGTCCATCCTTTGTTGTTGCTTTATTGGCCGATATACCTTTAGCTATTGCTTATATAATATAACTTAAAGACCTATATATAAATTTAAAAAAAAGAACTATAGTTTTTTAATGTTCGTTTTTAAAACTAATATTCAATAAAGACGCTTTATTTATAGGGCTGTGTAAAGAATTTGTTTAAAAAATAGCAATTTCTAACTTTTTGAGTAGCTTGTTGCTGTGTACATTTCTGGTAACATTACATCACTTCCACACCTCCAGGCAGTTTCGTCTAATTCGAAAGAAAAATAAAACGTATTCCTATGGGAAGAAAATATTTTCTTATACAGTCTTAAGTGTGAAAGCGTGTGCGAGATAAAAGATTGGTTTGGGATTAAGCAAGGTGACTGCCAGTCGATGTAGCATTTGCTATTTTTCCCCAGACGTTGTTTTATTTTCGACGAATGTTCATTGCTTCATTCAGCCCGGTGCAGCAGGGGAAATTTTCCATTGTTTTGTTTTTATGTGTACTTTTTTTTAATTTAAACCAAAAAGGAATCGAAATGTATGCATCTTTACAAATATTATTTGAATAAATAGTACAATCGATTATGTTTTTTCCAGTTTAGTTTATTGCTTAAAAAATATAAATTTTTGGATATTTTAAAAATAGCAGATTTTTTTTAAAGTGTGTAAGATTATTAAAATTAACACCAACGCGCATCCTTGACATTTATAATTTTGCTGCTAGTGTACCCTAAGTAATGTTTATTTCCATTAGAAATCTCTAAAGCCGTGTCAAGATTTGAAACACGATCTGCAACCGTACCACGTCGCGAATATATCTAAACGTCAGAATGAACGCCGTCGCGAATCTAATAGGTGTTCGCATTGCGACGTTCGATGCAGCGTACGTGGTTGCGACGTCGCGTCGACACGGTTTACGCTGGTTTGGGAACTTTTGTTTGGGTTGGGCACCTAATAAAATTTTAGCTGACCTGACCCCTTGTTTTCTGGTTTGGTCACCTCGACAAAAATGCATAACTATTTCTTCTTGTTTTTGTACCTCAAAGGTGGGCGTGGAATTCTTCAGTGGATTTATAAAGTGTGTATTAGTCTTGGTTTAAATTAGGAAATAAAAATAAAGATTTGACTTATCAGAACTAACCATGACCCCCTCAACCTATACTCTCTAATAATAACAGAACCATTGTAAGGCAATAAGACTGCCACTAATTTAGGAGTCTTTACACAAAAGTTTTATTCAAATCCGCATTTGGCTAATGCGCATTACAGCACTCGTGTAAACTTAGAATAAATATTTCTATTCTCTTTCTATATTAATAAATTATACACCTTTAGGTTACCAATCAAGAAGAAATAATTATGAATTTTGTCCAGGTGACCAAATCCGAATAAAAAGGGTCAGGTCAGGTAAAATTTTATCAGGTGCCCAAACAAGAAGTTTTCAAACAAGAAAACACCGTCGTCACACATCATTTCTTTGGATGTCAATTTTCCGAGAAGCTGTGGATCGGGGCGAACCTCGAGCTGCAACACTTATAAGGTTCGCGGTGGCTATCGTTTTGTCGTCCAGATATGTTCGCGGCGTGGTACGGTTGCAGGTCGCATTTTAAATCTGGACGCAACTTTAATCTATTTAGAAAACAAGCATAGGGCAATGCATTGGTGTGTTCAGAGTTTGGGTTTTGGTGGACTGCCCACCTGAACCCACCTGAACCCACATTATTTTAAAAATATATCTTATATCTAAAAGAGATTAACATATACTTATACAAAGACCTTGCTAGCTTATTTTATTTAGGATTTTTTTACGTCTTTTTTAACCTCAAAATGCACGGGGTGTTCTTAAATTCTCAAAGTTAAGTTTTATCTTTTATCAGTACTTAGAACTTGTATAAAAAAGTCAATACAGCACAAACTGTTTGTATAAAAGTAGGAACGGAAATTTTTAATTACCAACAAGTTAATGCATTTTTAATGTAAATACGTAAATAATTAATATTTATTTTACTGCAGTACATAATTAAGGAAAATAATATGAATAATACTGTCTTATAAAATAGCTAAAATAATAACACAAAGATGATTAAACTTAGGAGAACCGCAGCACTTGGCTTTGCGCTTGCTAATTATTATCAGTAAAGTCCAAAGAACATTTACTACAAGTCTGCAGCCGAGTTTTGCAGTTAGATGTTCCTCCTTAACTAATTTAATTATTAAATAAAATTAAGTTAAAGATTGATAAAATAAATTGCACCACCTGCATTTATTTAACTTTATAAGAATAGCTTAACCACAGGGCAGAGTTGAACTAGAGTAAGCTCTTTCATAGGTTTTTGGAAGTAATATCTTTTTCGTCGTAGTTATCACTTTGGTGTAGAATTGCATTAAGTAGCTGATGTTAAGTATCTATTTTTAATATTACAAAATAACTTGTTATTCTTGGTAATTATTCCAAATCATGTATTTTTTGTTGAAGTGTCCACAATGCGGGAAAAAATTCAGGCAGTTTTTTTCTTCATTTGAGCCGCCAACTTTAGCAGAAAAAGAAATTAGGTACTTGTTGTAAACGGTCCATTAGTGATGACAAAAACCTTGGCGGAAGATAATGGTTTGAGTTTTTAACGGGTGAGTTGGTTTTAATTGTTGGACTCCACAGGTTAAACTTTCGGGCAATCACGGGGAAAACCAAGGAAACTGTTCCAAGCTCAACACTCAAAATTATGTTTAAATTTTTCGTTAAAAACAAAAGTAATCCTCGCCTAACTATAAAGCATCATATTGCTTTAAACCCTACCCAAACAGAACAAATGTATCATTGGGCAATTCCCCATATTATTATAAGTAAAGCACGGGTCTCGCGATGCTTTAGGTCCGCCTCACAGCTTAACCATTGTTTGGTAGTGTAGCCCAGCTCTGCAGCAAGGTCAAAAAATAGTATGGGGGATTGCTCAATGAAAAGTTTGTGCTGTTTGGGTACCGTAAGTCAAATATGACAAATCCACAGATAAGGGTTAGTTTGATCTGCCCTACCCTAGTTTTTCTGGCACTCTAAGCCCAGAGCCTACAACTTTAAGTAGGGTAGGAGGACTACAACTTTAAGTAGGGTAGGAGGACTAAGCGGGCCTCTTGAGCTTAAGAACCCTAACACTAAGTGTATAGCGATAACTAAAACCTTGACGAAATGTAGATGTTTGGGTTTTTAACCCAATGGTCCATTAGTGCTTGGATGCCAGGGATTAAACTTCCAGGCAACTATCTGAAAAACCTAAAATACTAGGTATTTAGAACCCGAAACTTGCAATCATGCTCACATTTTTGTTAAAAACAAAAATGTTTCTTGAGTAACTTGGTCTGGTAGGCGTTACTTTCGATAATAACCTTAAATATATCGCACAGCAAGTCAGAAACCGGATTGTTCTTTCAAGTCAGAAATAGTACATTACATATTCGAGAGTGTAATGAAACTTTTAATTAAGGTTTGATTATTGTATTTATTTATTTATTTTTTTGATTTATTTTTATTTAAATGTTTATAATAAAAGTGTGTCCACCCAACAGAATCATTTCTAATTTGTCAAACGCCACTAGATATTAACCGCGCGTGTCGGTGTCATAGAAATCTCTTAAATATCAGACAAAATGCCAACTTTTGGAATTTTTGCGACTGTTACTAGGGTTAATTTCAATTTTGGCCTACGCTACGGGAGAAAAATTAACTTTTCTTCCGTGGGCCGAATGTATAGGTCAGGGAAGTAAAACTTTTAGACTTTTACCTCGGAAAGGTCAAGATTCCATACATTGATATAAGTAAAATATTTTGAGACTTTTGCATTTTAGGTTCAAAACTGAATTCAGGGGGATTTATTTAAAGGTACTTTAAAAAAAAACTTTATTAGGAAATATTTATTATCATAGGAAACAACAATATCATACATTTATTTTTAAAGAATATGCCTTTCAAATGTTGGCCTTGACTGCCCCTAACATGGTCTGTTCTTAAGGTCCAATTTCCGAGCGCTAAATCGATTCGTCAGGATCATCGGGTACACTGACTGCTACTGACGCGATTTTTTACACTACGTGCTAAATGTAGCCAATTTGGTCAAGGAATATCCAATATTGAAAATTGGGGTTCAAATTTTTGTGACGTAGGTAGATAGTAGGACGATTATGTGTGGACTATAAGTTTTCCGAAGCGCACGAAATACATTTCTCGGAGAATGATAATTTTCATAATACAGTTGAACAACTTTTAGACGTTGACGTTGTGCCGGGGGCTAAGTCTTTCCAAGATAAATTGCCAAACAGTACTGAACACAAATACCACGACAGTTTGAAACTTGGACCCTTTCATCTATTCAAAAATACCTAATAAAAATAGTACCTCAAAATGAATTACCCTGTACGTTTAACTAAATTTAAAAAATAGTTCATTTAAGAAGTACCTTAAAGCTAAGTTAATTTTGCAAAAGTTTTCTAGATAAAAAATATAATTAGTTTGAATTATTTCCTTTGTATACTAGTACAAGTAAACATATTTTTTTTAATCCTTGGTATATATATTCTTAAAATAATCCACTTAGGCCAACAGGCTCACGTTTTTCTAACAGCCCTTTTAGCAAACAAAGTATCGGGAAAAACGAAGGTGTAAGAAAATTTAACACACCCTTGCAATAATATATTCTTCTTCGGCTTCCCATTTCGCCTCGTTCATTTGCATAAGCCTTCATTACGTTTTCCCGGTTGGAAAAGCGGGAAAAACAGAGCCGGCTAAAACAAATCTTATATTTTTTTAAACAAGTATACAGAAAATAAACGTTACAGTTAGTTTTAAAAATTTCCTAAAAAATGTTTACATATTTTTACCGAAATGGCTTTAATGTCCCATACATATTTTTGTTTGCTGTAATTAATGAAAATCAAGAAAGATATAAAACCTATTTTGTATATGCATATTTAAGGTCTTTCCACACACCGCTGGTGAAACTTAGGGGGATGCGGTGCAAATCTGTTATACTATGCTTTAAATAACACCTTATCGTAAAATTAACCTCCACAAATAAGGTAACGCCAGTTTTAGCTATACTACACTCAAAGTTCGTAAAAAAGAAACAAAGATAAGTAGGAAAATCTATTCTATTTAAACAATGAGTATTATACACACATAACACAAGAGACCTTACTTGACAAAAATGCTTTTTTTTTTTTTTTGGAGGGCATGAAAACTGTTTTTGAATTTTTCTGAATTAATCTGCCCCACTTGCCTCTATTAATGTAAATCCGGGCTCGGTGCGGCCTTGGTGCGGTTATGTGTGGCTTGACCTATATATCTTTATAGCTGCGTTTAAAAAAATGCAAAACCACAATGTATTTGTCCATAATGGAAAATAATTATAGTTTTCGTATTTAAAAATGATGAATCCGATTCAACCGATCGAATAAAATTTTGGAACGTGTTTTAATTGATCGATTTCGAATATCTCGTCCGAAGTTGACCAATCAGCACACGTTCCTACGTTTTGGTATCTCAATTGAGTTAAATAAACTAACCTAAAAATTTCAAGGTAGAAAAAGGAGGAAACCCTACAGAAGTAGATTCCAGATTCTGAACACTCCAAGGATAAAGTAACAAACAAAGTGGGACGTTCATATTTTTGTTGTAAACAAACAAAATGTTATACTTTATTAAGAGCTGCCAGAGAAAAAATTATATTAGCCACTTTCTTAAAGGAAAAGCCTTAGACAGGGTGATTCAAAAATCGATCAAGATACTTAAGGGGTTATTCTACTTCACAAAATAAGGGTAGAGCTTCTAATAAATATTTTTCAAAATGTCATTCGTTTCCGAGTTACACGCCGTCAAAGTTCAATTTTTATTTTGGTTTTTTCGCCATATTGCAATTATTTTATAACCAATACACTTGATATTTGACACACAAATCGAGCTTTGAGATTCTAAAATTTTAAGACAAAAGTACTTTTTTAAATACCGCCAGAGGGCACTTCACCTAAAACTTAAAATTTATTTACATCATACCTTTTTTATTTTGACAGATATCGCAAAGCTGGGGTCGCCACTTTATAGACTATTAAATACTTAAAATTATTAGGTATTTTTATTAAAGTCGATAAACCTCACCGTCTAGGCACCAATATACATCAAAGTTTTCATTAATTTTAATCAAATTACCTACATACATATAGGATGTCCAGTAACTCAACCGACAAACTTTACGGGGGATTCTAAAACAAAATAAGAAAAAAACTTTATATAAACATATGTGCTTAACGTCTTAGTTTTTAAACTACGGTGTGTTAAATATTCAAAAATTTTTTAAAATTTTTAACACCCCGTAGTTCAAAAACCAAGACGTTTAGGACATATGTTTATATAAAGTTTTTTTCTTATTCTTTATTGTAGAATCGTTTGTTAAGTTTGTCGGTTTAGTTACTGGACACCCTGTATGTATGTAGGACACCCTGTATGATTGAAATTAATGAAACTTTGATGTATATTGGTGCCTAAACGGTGAGGTTTATCGACTTTAATACAAAGTACCTTATTTTTAGATTTTTGATTGTCTATAAAATGGCGCTCCCAGCTTAGCGATATCTGTCAAAATAAAAAGTTATGATGTAAATAAATTTAAGTTTGAGGATAAGTGCCCTCTGGCGGTATTTTAAAAAAGTACTTATGTCTTAAAATTTAAGAACTCTGCAAAGCTCGATTTGTGTGCCAAATATCAACTGGATTGGTTGAAAAATAAATGCAATATGATAACTTTGACGTCTTGTAACTCGAAAATGAATGACATTTTGAAAAAAATTCATTTAAGAGATTCTACCCCTTAATTTTGTCAAGTAGAATCACCCTATATAGGTATAAAAAAAGCGTCAAATTTTCTAAATTTTCTATGGTTCATTAAAGCTTGTTTTATAGTGACATCATAATATGAGGTGTTTACGTCAGCAGCAGAACAAGAAACAAGAAATTCTTCATGCCCGTTACCTGCCAGATATCGAATTTGGTAAATAAAGCTTTAGCGGTTTTAAAGATATTTAAAGTTTGTAGTACTTTTAACTAAACCAGTGTATTTTTAAATAAAAAGTTTTATTCCGATCCTGATTTAAAGTTTAGTTGAAAGCCGAAATAGGAAAATTTCCAACCATCTCGTGGCGGCTATTCCGTGTTATCAGGGTAATTTCAAGGGAAGATACCGAGCTATAGTTGTTGGTGAAATTGTTCCGGTAACAAGGCAGACACGCATTAAAAAGTTCGCTTTAGATCAGATGAGTTTTTTTGGTAAAGGGGTGGATTATTTTGCATTTTAATTAGTCTGCTTCGTACCCTTATTGGGTATGTAAATATTTAAAACCTCTGGGATTTATTAAGTAAATGCGAATGCAAGTTTAACTATTTTTTTAAATATATTTTAAACAATGACAGGCATAATTATTGCCCAACATAATAAATTTTGTTTTAGTTAAAAAAAAACAATAACACTTAGTAATACTATTTTAGTATCACTTTTTAAGGCATGACTTTCTCTGTAGTAAAATAAAAAATTTAAGCAATGATTTTAGCTTTGACTAATATCAGCGGTCCACGTCACACCATATTATTTGTATAATAATAATTGTTTAATGTAGATGCCCATGGCGTATTTTTTATGTAGTACAATTGTGCATTTTTTTGTTTAAAAATACTTTTATAGGCAAAAATAGGCAATAGATATAGATTAGATCGGTTTCAAAAACCGATTTAAAATTAAGATGATACCATATAGTATAACTGAGCGCTTTTACTACCACTTTTTATTTTTTTACATTTTTAATTTTAAAAACTTGGTCAAGGGCGACACTTTATAACAAAAAATATTTTTTGTTTTTTAATTATATAGTGTTATTCAGTGAGCCATTCTAAAAACAAAACAGGTCTCCTGTTTTTAGATTTTTTCCCTAAAAAAAAAATATTAAAATTTCTTTTTCCAAATATTGTCCTTCCTGTATTTAGCATTTTATCACAGGAGTTAATTTTTTAAGATAATTGAAATGTTCATAAGTGCCCTTTTAAAAGTTTATTAGAATTTTATTTCGAAAAAATGATTAACGTGTCAGTAGTGTCGCAAATGTAATTAGATTTGATTTTGGTAAATTAAAAATTAATATTATAAATAATAATATAAAAATTACATGAGATTTCCTATTAGCTAAAAAAATTAAACATCTGTAAAATAGGGGCTTATTATGTAGAGGAATTCAATGTGAAACAATATTCCAAAAGGACTAACACATCGATAAAAATGCCGGTTAACGTGACATTTCCGAAAGCCATTTTCTTAAAAACTAATTAAAATGGGTATAACGTGTGGTACATGTACTATTTTGGAATTCCCTGTAGAATTAATTTTTAGATAAAGATATAGGGTGTTCTATTTAAACAGGCAAAGTTGATATCACTTCCGATTAAACCGGATGTGCCACATAATACAACCATACATCCGATCAAAATTTCAAAATCGTGTAACAATTTTTAGGAAAATTACAGGTTGCTAGTAATCTCGTGGGCACCCGTTATTTATAAACGGAAAAACCGTAAATCAAATAAAAAAAAATAAAAAGGCGGATTTACGGAAAAACTGCAAATCAAATAAAAAAGTTTATTGATCAAATTTGTCCAAAACTAAATGGAATCTGGAAACCCTATCATATTTTAGGAAATTCAGTGGTGTAATCGTTGTATTTTAAAAATATGTATAATAAATTTCTAAAGTACGACACTGTTTTTTTGCAAGCCAAAAAGTGTTTTTCTGCATAGAAGACATCTTAAATTTCTCAAAGATATCCAAAGGGTTATAAAAGATATAGAAGTAAAGACGGCAATCAACTATTTCTTTCTAATCGCGTGGTTTAAATAGTGTGCAAGCAACAAAAAGGGTAATAATTTAATAGTGACACAGAACTGATGACTTCGTGGCTTTTTCTTTGCTAAATCGTAGTCTACAGTGGATTGCCTCATAAAATAAGTCAAAAAAATTAATAATTATTAAAACTGGAAAAAAGAATTATATTTGATTTCAGTTTAAGAGTTTTTTCATTAAAAACGCACTTACAAAATGGAACAAAGCGTGTCACTTCTTAAACTAATAAAATAAGTAAGAACAGTTCTTTGTCGACGAAGACATTCAAAACACGATCGGTATTAAATTATTAGATTTTAGATCGTTTAATAACGTCTCGAAATTCGTGTCTTTGGCTTCTCATCACGTACTCCATTCGGCGACATCGGAATTCTCCAATATACATTCTGGAAAATTGCGATCCGCTTGACTTTTCTTCTGCTTTTATGTGGAAATTGCTACTCTGCTTGGAATCCATATTGTTATGGATCCAGTTGAAAGATGTTTTAAAATGCATCAGATTCTTAGAAGATATTGGGGACCTTTCCTTTTTATGTCTCTAATGGAATATTTTTATTTATAACTCTTAAAGATTATTGATTTAGTTTTTAAACAGAAATTTTGTTTACAAAATATAAAATTAAAAACAATAATTATTATTATTAGTCAAAAAAAAATCTTGGTTTTGCTAAAAAATAGTACAAATAAAAAAATCATTTCTCCATTATATCTAATACATAAAAGCAACGTTAAGAATTACCTATTTTTATTTACCTATACTTACTTATTCGTTTATGTTATAACTTTAAAACCATTAATTTATTAGGTTAGTAAACAAAATTACGCCAATGTTATAATAATGACAACTATTAAGATACATATTTATTATATATCTATGGCATTTTTTAAAGTTATACCTATTAAAAATAACACTAAAATTTATTTGTTAAAGTGACATCTTTTAAAAATAATTCTCTAAATTACACAATATTTGTTTTTTTGTCAATGAATTTTTTTATTGTAGGCCCATGATCCACAAAATCTTGACACATATACCTAAGTATTTGGTGTAAGCCATTTTAGAAAAACAAACTATTTAAAAATTTTTGTTTAATAAAACTACTCAACATTTTATATGGTATTAATAATTATTGACTTTTTTGTAAGCATTTATATTATAAATATTTCTTTAAAAAATATTTAATTAAAAATATTTTTTGGCCTTTTTAAAGTTTTAGTAATGTGTTTCTATTTATTTTACGATAATAAAAATAAAATTAAGTGTTACAAATTTTTCCATATATTCTAATTTTAATATAATGAAAAAAAAATTAGACACAAAATTACATATACAGGGTGATTCCTAATTGTAGTAAGAAAAAGGCCTATTTTTGTGCTCTTTTTATTAAAAATAAAAAATTTGGATACAAACATAGGTCTGCAATTATTATGTTCTTAAGATACAGGCTATCAAACTTTTTAAAAATACGGTAACTTTAAAAGAAATAAATGTTTTTAAGTTTTTTTGTTATGTAATTGTCAACTAGAAATTATATTACTTTCTCAATTAAAAAAAAACAGTGTTGAAAATATTAGCAATCTACGTAAAAATTATTAGAACACGACCACGTTTTTTATGCCCAATTAAAACATTAGTACATACTTAATTTAAAAGGTTATATGTAAAAAAAGCGTATAATAATTGTCAAAACCAGCCAAAAGTCACAGAGACGCGCGGTTTGGCAAAACAAAAGTTTTTCTTTAAAATGAATAAATTTGCAAATTTAAATGCTATTTTTAATCCTAAACATATTTTCTAAATAAAAATTTTTGGTATTACGAAAAATGGAGGTACCTACTTTTCTATTAAGCAAAATTAATATTTTTTTACGTACTTCGTATACCACTGCAAAAAACTAATATCTAATGGTTGCATTCTAGGTTTTATGCAGATCTTTTTATAAAGAAACGCTTTTTTAAAATTAATAGTAAAAAGTTTTCTATAATATAGTACGAACTTAAGTAGACACGCTGTATATTACATAAGTATATAAAAGATAAACTGATGAACTAAACTTTGCAATGTTTATTTTAAACACCTAAGTGAAAGATTTTCAATACACGTTCGATTACGTGGAGCGTCATTATTACATAAATATAGTATTTTGCATTTTTACCTATAATAATATAAATAAAAAGTAATGTGCATTAATACTAAACAACATCAAGTAGCCTTATGTTATTATTTAATTTAATTTCCGCCTATTTTAACAAACATATATGCAGAATGCAATTTCATGGCTCACTGCGATAACATGCTAAAATAGCACATTCTGATGCAGGAGCAGGTTTGGTTGTTGCAAAAAGGCTTCGGAAAATCACTTTTGTCTATAATACCATCTGCATATGTTTTTAAATGGCTTTGGCACTGTATATATAGACGAGTATGTAATGGAGACCATTTTAAAAGGAAATAAGTCCATTTTTATAAGTTAAACAGTTTTTTAATTGAAAATACGTACTTATCTTAAAATCCAAACTATTTATTATTATATTAATATAAATTAATGTGGTTATAATGTTTTTTTTTAAACAAATAAATAAATTGTTTAAATAACTAATAAACCAAAGGTGGTTGACGTGACTTTCAAATATTTTTTTTTTGTATATTAAGCCTTTATCTTAATATCCTCAAAACTAAATCCACCAACCCTTAGATTAACTTAAACAGTTTAAAAATATAACTAAGAACAGGACTATACATAGTGTCCCAACTCTATTTATACAGCAAATTACTTCGCCCCTGTACAAGATACAAAAATAAACTTAAAATAAAAATGTTTATCTGAATACTCCTTTTTTCTGATAGTGCCAGTTAATACACAAGGTGTCTCAAAAATATAATTTTTATTGTCAAGTTGGCCTTTTTAAATGGAACACCCCTTTATATCTTAACAAATTTTGAATTTATAATAAATTCTGCCTCAAAATTTATAACACACTATACGTCAATTATTGCTGATTTTTGAGATATCAGCAGTATGTTAATATACTTATTAACGCCTAAAAGTGAAAAAAGAAGATAATATTTTTGATTTATTTTTAAATAACTCTGTCACTGGCAAAGTGACAAAGCATATAATAACATGCAATTAATTACCTTAAATTGTAAGAACTACTAATAAGTAAGTCAGCTATTTAGTTTATTTTAGTTACATACTTACTAACCTAACTTAAAAACCCGCCATAATATGACGTAATGTGGTTTTTTAATGCAATTCAGTAAATAGGTGTCCAAAATAAACTAAGTTTTTAACATACCTATTAGTAGTTCTTACAATAAAAGGTAATTAAATACATGTTTTTATAATATATGTCACTCTTACAGTGAAAGAATTATTTAAAAATAATTAAAATCAAAAGATACTCCATTTCTGCACATTTAATTGTTAATGAGTATATTAACATACTACTGATAACTCAATAACCAGCACTAATTGACGTATAGTGTGTTATATATTTTTGATGTAGAATTTTATACAGAGTCACAATTTGTTAAAATATAGAGGGTATTTCATTAAAAAAAATCTTCTTGCAAATAAAAATCATGCTTTTAAGACACTTTGTATAATAACTAGAACTATCGCTAAATAGAGTGTATCCGAATAAATATTTTGTTATTCAAGTTAATTTTTGTATCTTGTACGAGGCTAAGTTATTTGGTGTATAAATAGAATTGGGACACCCTGTATATTATTATTCGTCCAAGAAGATTACATAGAGGAGATTTATAATTTTGGCTTTTTCTAGTTCTTTTATATTTAATTTGTATAGTAGATTGCAGGTCATAATTGCCACTGGTTAAAATAATGTTTAGAAACTTCCAGGTGAGGGTGATATTACTTCCAGTTAGTTAGGGATCCCTGGACAATTTTTACCAGTCATTACTAACAAGCTAATTTCTCGTAAGTAGCTTCATTTTGACGAGACGCCCAACTTTTTCCCTACAACATTTTTTGTTGGTGGTAGCTTACAGAGGTAGCAAGAATTATATGTGTTGATTTGACAAATAAAAACAATTTATTACTAACAGGGATTTTCTCTGTTAATAAACTAACCAGCTAGTTTTTTCTGGTTAGTTCTGGTTAGTCAATCAAAAATTATTTATACCACCCACATTGTCCTACAAATTGCGAGGTACGTCATCCTGGTTTATTAATATTCATCAAATCAACATATTTAATACCTGCTACCCCTGTGTGCTACTTCTTCTGCCTCAATAGACAGAATAGAAAGGTCAGAAGTTTTCTCATCTGCCACTACTAGACAACTTTACTTCTATAACAATTTTTTACCCGTATTTTTATAAAAAGATCTTTTACCTGTACAATTTCTTGTAGGAAGACACAAAAGATGCTTAAACTTTCGCCTATACAACATTATATACCTAGAGTTTTAATAAAATGCTTTAATTGAACACAGTTGTTTAAAATTGTTATCCAAACCTTTAGTATAAATAATTTGTTATTTTTTCATTTTTCTCCAACAATATCCACGTTGACTTATAATCCCCCCTCGGATAAATTTAGTATCATTTTATTTCATTGAGTATAATTTTAAAGTATACAATTTGTTACATAGATAGATATACACGTTGAGCTAAATAACATTACACATAGGCAATGTGAGGAAAAGAGAAAATCTAACTAAATCCCGGCATGTAACCATGCGTGACTAATACTGCTTATTTTGTTATTCTATTACTCACCAATGTACCAAAACTGCTTGCTCAAGGACTAAAGTTGTAACCCCTAGACGTACGTTCGAGACTTACGTTCGAACTTTAAAATAATAAAGCAAACTATTCTTATATAATAATATTTAAATAAAATTTAACTTAAAGTTAAACCAAGAGACTTAAAACTAGGTCCTTTTAGTAAAGTATTTAATATTACGTTCAACATTCTACAAAATGACAAAACTTTGTAAGTTTCACGAAGATAAGGAGTCATCTAAAAGCTCTAATAAAATGGCTGACGCTCTGAAATTTCATCCGATATGCAAACTAAACACCGGATGCTAAAAATGGGAAAAATTGAATACGGACGATGAGCAGGGGATACGGTTTCTCTACACAATACTAACACGACCCCTCTTTAGATTCAAAGATTCAATATCGCGTTCTGACTTTAATTTTAAAATTTGATAATATACCAATTATAAAAGTATTTTCTATATTATAAGGATGGGATTTAAATAATAATATATTTTGTTAAACCCTCAAAAAAGAGGTTTGTATTGTTGTTGTAACATAATTGGTAATAAAAAGTTATAAACGCTAGTTAAAAAAAAATCAACATTTTTTATGGTCTAAAAATATGCAATTAAGTAAGTAGTTTTTAGTTTAAAATTATTTCTCCTTTTCACCAAAATATGTTAAACAAAATAGTATTTGGCTTTTACCCAAATTAACGATTTTAATTGAAATTGAAATCAGTAGTTTATTGGAAAGGTTTCCACATTTTAGAGGTGCGTCCAAGGGGTCAGTTCACGCCTGGCAGCCTTATTAAGAACTTACTTTATATATTAATTAGAATATATATAAAAAAATCGGTTGGAAACTCTTGAACCTATGTTTAGGAGTGCAACCTTATCCATGTAAGTTTTTTGTCAAATTTTATTAATTATTTTATTTTAAATACCTTTCTTTTTAATTTTTTTAAAAGTATTCTAGATTTTTATTATATTATTATAAGCAATAGCCCTTTATAATATATATAAAGTTTTGATTTTAATAAAATATTTATTAAATATCTTTATTTTGAAGAAAATAATATTTTGTTTAAATTTATATTTCTAGAAAACAAACAGACTATGAAAAAACTTATATGGCTTAGCATTTTTATATATAAATTTTATTTTCTTACCTGGTTATTATACTTAAAGGTGCATCTTTTACCAGTCAGTTAATTTTACAAAAGAAATGTCACAGTTAGGTCATCAGTCATTGTTACTAGAAAATTTTATACATTTTTAGTGAGGTCATCAGTAGGTTTAAATGTAAAGTTTTCCACTTTTTAAGGAGCGACCAAGGGATCAGTTTACGTCTGGCAGCCTCGTTAAGAACTTATTTTATGATTATAAAATAATTTCGAACGAAAGTCTTGAACGTATGTTTAGGGGTTACAACTTAATCCATGTAAGACTTTTTTAAATTTTATTAAGTAAAATTAAACAATTAATTAATTATTTTTTAAGTAATCTTGATTTTTATTATATTATTGTAAAGTCAGAATAGCCCTACTTATTATAAAAAAAATTTTAAGTTTTATCAAAATATCTATTAAATATCTTAATTCTGAAGCAAAGTCTAATATTACTGTTGCTTAAATTTATATTCCCACGAAACAAATAAACTTTAGAAAAAAATAAAAATATATTAACAACTCTTTTATTTTTAATTCTTGGTTATTGTTTGTCTGTGGCAATTTTTTTAATCGTTTGAGTATGACTTAAAAAAATACCCTTTATTTGATTTAGAAATCATGTATTGCCGTTATTAATAACTTAAAACGTACTACAAAAATATTATTATCAACGTAAATTAAACCTATTTCACCTACTTTTTTTGCTGAAATTTGCCACAATTTTCACCATAAACGTATGATTGTCTTGATTAAAATTAAGAAATCCAAAGTACTGTCCCTGATTATTCTTTCTGGCTTCTTGTAGAATAGCCATAAAGTTAAGTCTGAAAAAAAACACATTAAATTAATGATAAAAATATCTTTTTGCGCGCTTAAAGTAACAAATGGCGATGCTCAAAAAAATTGATCTTCTTTGCCCGTAAAATAAACCCCATAGAAATATCATGTAATCAGTAATGCGTTGCTGCAATTATTGTTGATCGTAGAACCATTTGTATTTAAGGTAATTAAAGTTAAGTAAGTAATTAGTAAAATTTGTACAAATTTTATTTCTTATACATAATCTCTCACAACTTATCCGACAAATTTCAAGGGCTAATTCTAAAATAAAAATAAAAAAACCCTCTATATAAACATATGTCCTAAACGACTTAGCTTTTGAAACTATAGGGTGTTTAAAATTTAAAAATATATTGTTCTTTTATGATAACTTTTATACCAATTTCGATATTTTCAAAATTTGAGAACACATCCTATGCACCAAAATACATTTAAATAATATATATATATATATATATATATATATTATCTTTCTTAAACCATAAACCAATAATTATTTATTTATTTTTCTTGGGTATAGGTTTTTATGTTAATAATTAAAACTACTTCATTACATAGCTAACATCTGACGTTTCGCCCAGCGTAGTGGGCTTTTTCAAAAATATATATATTGTGTTCAGGCAACAACCTACAAACAATTACAAAAATTACTATTTTTCATCACAAATCTAAATTAATACATAGCGACACGTTTCTGTAAAATTAGTGTTATGTAAAGTTTTTTAAATGTGTTGTTATGTATTATTTTAATTTGTGATGAAAAAATAGTAATTTTGTAATTGTTTGTAGGTTGTTGCCTGAACACAATATATATATTTTGAAAAAGCCCACTACGCTGGGCGAAACGTCAGATGTTAGCTATGTAATGAAGTAGTTTTAATTATTACATAAAACCTATACCCAAGAAAAATAAATAAATAATTATATATATATATATATATATATATATATATATATATATATATATATATATATATATATATATATAAATGCTACACCATTGCAGTTTTTAAAATAAAAATAATTTTTAATTTTTCTGTTTACAACAGATTTGACTTGAAATTTTTAAAATTTTCCAAAGCTTACTTTTTAAAAAATTGATCGCGGCAGTTTCCGGTGGGACACCCTGTACAGTGTGACCTGATTTTTGTAAATTTACTCTAATTTATTATCTTGTTTAATAATGATAGGGTTATCAATAAATTTAATAGAAATTGTTTATTAAAAAACAAAGTATTTGGCATTGTAAACATTTACCACTGGCGTGCAGTATTGGAAAAGGAATGATTTTAAAATTAAAATCAGTGCCAAACAAAGCTTATTAGACAAAAAATAATTATTCAGGGTTTTTAGGTATGTTGATTTAAATTTTAAATAATAAAATAATTTCATTTAATACGTAATATCTTTCCTAAAATTAAAAAAATCCTCTTTGCAACCCCCAAAACCACTCGCTTCCGGTAACTAAACATGTGCGCTATACCAAATAATTAAATAGTTCAATATTTTTATTAAATCTTATCTTCTAATAAAAAGTTTTAGAAATAAGTTGACTACAAAATTACGGTTAGGGCTAAAAGCTTAAGTTAACCTGTATTTGTCATCATCGTGTATAGTTTGTTCACATATATCTTATTTAATTATATTACCACGTATCTATCTTGGGATGAAATTTGAAATATACAGGGTGTGCCCAACAATTTTAAGTTGTTTATTATTTTTAGCGTTGACCATTATTTTATGGACAACTTATTCGATATGTATTTATTGTTTTCCGTTTTTAATAATCAAAAATTAGTTACCTTTATACCTTGGCTATAATAATAAATTCTTAAAATATAACAAATTATTTGTAATTTGTGGCGCCCAGCACGCGGGGCGTTACAATTTAATAGTTAATTAAAATTAATAGTTGTAACTAGTAGTTATTATGCCATATTTGATTAAACATTATTTTTATTTCGCAAGCAAATGGATGAAGGTCGCTTCTAATTCGTATCCTAAACTAAAAATCTATATTGTTGGGGTTTAAAAGAGGACAAGTGTATTAAAAATGTAGCTTTCGTGAAAAGTAATTCCTAGTAAAAAATTTGCCTGGAAAAATTAGACATAAGAAAAGTAAAATAGACTAAAAAACTGTTATAGTTTGCATTTCAAACACCTGCTTTCTCCCAACCTCAAATACAACCCAATTTTCCAGCTGTAAACGATTGTGATTAAGCGTTGTCGTCAAATCACGAAGTTCAAAAAAATTTGTATAATTATTTTTATCGATTATAGACTTTATTCTAAATAAATTTTCTAAATGAAATTTTGCTAAAAAATAAAAACTAAGAGTAGTTTACTCCTGGAAAAAATCATGATTTTAAAGTTCTTGAGAATATCATTTTCTTTTCATAAATAATAATTTTTTACAAGCAAACATTTTTAATAAGGTTTACATTTTTGTGGAAAATATTTTTTTTTATCTATTTGTCTTTTTGTGAACCTTATCTGTGGACAGTCTGTCATAGACACATTTTAAGTGTTATTTGGAGAAGTGGCAAATATATGAAAAAACGGACGTTAAAAGTACAGATTGGTTCATTTTCTGTAGTTCAAAAAATATCTAGAAAATGCGATTATTTTAAAATAATTTAAAATTTTTAAAAGCTTTTAAAACTCTTGAAAACATACTGTTATAAACCAGAAAACCCTGGTTTTATAAATTTTAGTCACAATTTTCATGCAAATCCTATAAAAATAAGACGTGCTTTTCCGAGGCGAAATCCAAAAGAGATCAGATTATATCAGATATAAATTCGTGCATTTTAAGACATGCAGATTTCCAGTTCCTTCCGCGCGCATTACTTTGCATCTTTTAACATTCCGCATGCGAGATACGGCAGCTTATTTCCCCATAGTCCAGTTCTATTCTCGAACAGAAATTTTCCTCTGGAATTATATTTTCTTCGAAGATAAAGCGAAAAGCACGAATGGAGCTTAGATTACTTAGGTTCCCGGTATTACAATTTAGAATTTCTTAGCGCTGCAGCGAGTAATGGCCAGGTTATCGTAAGGAAGTTGGGTATAAACGAAAATTTACGGGTTAAGGAAGGCTGTTGAGAATTTGGATGGAAAAACCTTATAAAATATTTTTTTTAAATAATACCAAATAGCAAGTTTTATTTAAATGTATTACTCAACACATAGAAGTGAACAAAAGAAAATAAATATTTTAATTTTTTTATACAAATTCTAATCTAGAGGGATGTAATTGATGCCAAATAACTACCTGTAATAATAATAATAATAATGGTTAAAAGGGAGTTGTAAAAGTCTATTTGATAGAATTAAAGTCATTTGTTTTAATCAAAATATAAATATTGAAAATGATTATTTAAAAGATATTTTAATTCAAAATAATTATCCTCTTGATTTTATAAATACTTGTTTTCTTGAATTTAAAGCTCCAATTATAAGACAAAATCAACTATTACTAATTTATTTTTACCATACATTCCCGGACTATCAAATAAAATTCAACGCATAGGACATAAATTTAATATTCGCACAATCTTTAAAACACAAAACACTATCAGATCCCAACTAACAAAAACAAAACCATACAACTTAAATGAATATACAAAAAATGTTATTTATAAAATACCTTGCGAATGCAATAACTTTTATATAGGTGACACTTGTAGACCATTAGCCAAACGCATAAAAGAACACAGATCATACATTAAACACACAGAATTTCATAAATCAAAAATCTGCCAACACGCATTTGATAACAATCATAGAATAAACTGGGATGCTTCGAGCATTTTAGCAAAGGAAACTTGTTCTAAAAAACGCAAAATTAAAGAAAGTGCGTATATATTATAAAATAAAGATAATTATCTAGCATCAATTTCAGTTAATTTAAATAACACTTGGTTGCTTTTGCTTGATACTGAAGTATCTTCAGGAAGACTAAAAATTAACCAACTATTCACCTTTTTGTACATACAATACCAGTTATCTATGTCACTAATGACACTATAACCAAACAAACATATTTGACGTTTAATGTCAAACGTTCTCAGAATATCATACAAAAAGATAAAAATTTTAACATTTGAAACCTTAATAATACTTAAGTTTTATTTTTATGAATTTTATTCAATTTATCTTGACAACGTTGGCAGACTTGCCACCGAAACGTCGCTTTTTAGTTATCTTTTTACTTGTTTTATTGTTTTTGGTTTTTGATACTTTTAATTTAATTTTTGGCGTGTACTCAAAGAATTCGCATCCATTACATGAATCCGCCGAACTATAGAACATCCCTTCAAATAAGGGTCAGGGATAAGATAACACTGTATTTATTATTATTTGTTCTTGTGGGCTAAAAAAACATCAAGCAAACAAAAAATCAAGCTTTCTTTAGAGAAATCTTTGTCAAACTGCTTTTTTTCCTCGCCCACTAGACTAGTATAGCCTATACTAAGTAATGTCCTCGTCTGCCACGCTTAAATTTGCCGCCTCTTAAGTTTGGCGTCAAGGGCACATACTTAGGCTCGCCCCCCTAGATCCGGGGTTTATTATACAATTTACTTATTAGTTGGAGTCTAACGAAGAACATAATAAGTAGTACTTTGATTTTTTAGGTAATATTAACAAAATTTTTAAAATATTGTAGTAAGCCTCGTATAAGTAGTGTTAAATAACCATTTATTGCAAATTTTGAACATGTTATCTTAAAAATTATAAAAAAACTAATAAAAATCGAAAATTTAATTTTACGTCCTGTACACTTCAAAAGTGATCATATTGTGCGGACCACAGTAAAGGTATTATTACCAACTTATGGATGCCATATAAAATTACAAAATTTAAAATTACAGTATCTTTAAGCCATAAGTTGAACATTCCGGCGACTCAAAATCCTGCATATATTTACAATAAATTTAGATTCTCCATTTTCGAATAAGCCAAACTTACCTGAAGACCACTTACAGTCCCATCTTTCGAGCAAAAATGTCGTCATTAATTTTTGGTTACAATCACCTAAAAGCTGCTACAAATACTTAAAGGGCGGTAAAGTTATTTCGTTGTAATTAAGATATAATAGGGATTAGATAACAACTGTGTTAATTATGCTCTTGTGAGCTAAAAGATTTAGGAATTTATATTTCGTTTAACATATTTTTACATTTTCCTAAACATTTTCTTTTAGCTTAAGTCAATTTACTGAATTTACACACATATTTGGTATAAACACGTGCACATTGTAGTAACTCTTCACACTATTATACAATATACAGGGCCGTTCCTAGGGTAAATTATGAGCCGCCCCTACATGTCCGTACTATTTCACAATTTTCCGCCCTCACAGCGTTGCGCCCTGGTGCCTTACACCATTCGGTAGGCACGGCCCTGACAAAAAACCTTAAATTAAACTAAAATAAAAAAGCCTGAAAATGTTTCCCAAGTAAATATATTATTTAAATATACAAAATGTCCAAGATTAGAGTTTACAATATTTTGTTTTTTTACACAAGGTTTACAAAACCTTCAAAAACATGATTTCTGCATAAATAAACCTACTTACTTTATTTTTAATAAAAATATGTTTGGGACAATTTTTAAAATAAAGATGTAGTCAATTAAAGTTCCATTTAAACTTCACAATTTGGATAAAATACCTTAATTTTAAATTTAAAAGTGCTTTTATCACATTGTTGAGATACAGCTAAAAGCATTGTCTTAAATACCAGAATAACGGTGGGTACCGAGGTAATAGATGTTTAACCCGTCGTTCCTCTGTTCCGTCAACGTTGTCCAAGCACTGAAACATGCAGTTATGCATTTCACAGTATCTTTGTGACAACGCGGTAATACTATCACGTGTTATTTTAAATACCTACTACCTAAATATGCTCCCTGGAATCGAACGTCTACCTCTGGCTTCGAAGATCAAAGTCTGTCTGTTTTATATGATTTAGAAAAGTATATGGTATTGCTTAAAAACTAAATATAAAGATAGTTATCTCCTAGAAAAATCATGCTTTTAAAGACTTTGCAAACTCTTTATACAAAACCAACATTTTCTCTTTGTCAATAATATTTTCTGTACAGGCACTTTTTTTTAAATGACCATGTTACAAGTATACAAATTTATTTCCCTTTTGTAAACCCTACTCTTGAACAGTCTGTAGATCTTAAATTCACACCATAAAATGGAATTTATACCGTTGACATCGACTTATTATCTCTAGTTATTGTTTTTTTTTTATATATAACAGTAAGTCTTAAATTACCCTGTATATTAAGGATATTTTTATTTTTTTAAGTAAACTGTTTATATTGCATTAAACTATAAATTTAATAACTTTATTTTATTTAATTATTTCCATTGTAAATAAATTGGTGATTAAAACGAACAAAGTGGTTATTTACATTATAAAATCTGCCATAAATTTTCTTACAATAAAATTAATTAAATAAACGTTCTTCGTGCAGTTATTGAAAAAAGTCGGCATATAGAATTATGCATTTAAGTGTAATTTAATTGTTTTGTTTGCATGGAATGATTGGTCAATGACAGGGCACTGATCTTGCAAAAAGTTTATTATGTATTTAACGTATATTAAGTAAAACACGGTGCAGATTTTTTACTTAAAAAAGTCATTATATATTTCTTTAAATTTTCTTTAAAACTATTTGTAACACTCCGAATATGTATATCTTTTTAATGGATAAGTTTATATCAACGACATGTATGCGTTATTTGACCTTGAAATGTCATAGATACCAGCGTGGAGTTCAGGCACCCACTTAAAACAAATATCGTCTGAAGGTTTTTCTTCATAAATTTATTGGTGTTATTATTCAATATACGTTAAAGTGTAATTATTATAAATAACCCGTTCAAACCTAAGTTACGAGAGGCCAAGTTGCTTAATTGTTTTGATGCAATTGAATGCACTTCAGACAGTGGCGGACAATGACTTAATAAAAAATAACAGGACTAAAAATCAAAGATGGTTTTTGTCAAGCGAGTATAAAGGATGGTCCAACCAAAACGCACGATGTTGATTGTAATTAAATAAAAAGTTTTTGGAGAATTCTTTTAATATTTTTTACTGTAATAGAAGAATCTATGACAATTATATGTAAAACAAAATGTTGGCTAAATGCTCGCTTCAATAGCATACCTCTATCTGAATCTGAGACATAATTGAGTTTTAGTGTCCTTTATGTGCCGGATAATTTCATTCTTCGTAGATTCGTAAACAAGCAAACTGGCGCATTTGGTCAAATTAGAGACATTTTAAAAGCCGATGCATCCACAAAAAGTGACTGTTTGGTGCGGTTTATGGGTTGCCGGCATCATTGGGCCGTACATCTTCAAAAATGAGGTAAGCCAAGCCTGTTACCGTGATTCTTGTGACCAGATATTAAGAATATGGATCTGAACGATATGTGGTTTCAATGAGATGGTACCATTTGCCACAAGGCCAACGAAACAATGGCTCCTTTACTCGAGAAATTAAATAGCCGTGTAATCTCATGTCTTGGCGATGTTAATTAATCACCAAAGTTATTTGTTTTGAGCACCTTCGTACTTCTTATTTTGGAATAAATAGGCCTCTTTTATGCACGCGTTTTTGTTGCCTGTCGCGGTACGACAAAAACGCGGCGTTTTCTAAAAGCACGTGGTTTAATGTGCGCTTTTATGCCATCGACGACAATCGATTGCTTGCCGCTTGTGTCGCGGCGTACTGAAATCCTGTCGCTTGGAATTACAAAACGCGCAACGACAGGCGTTTTCAAAGTACATTGATTTCAATTGGTGCTTTTATGCAGCGCGTTTATTATCGCTGCCGCCAAATATTTGTCTTATCTTTGTTTATTTTTGTTCAGTCAGTTTGGCGGAGTTGTGGAGGGAAAAACCATAAATAAAAAAATTAGGCAATAAGTCAAAAATAATTTAAGACCAAAAGGGTGAAATAGTTTAGCACAATAAGAATATTGATCCACAAATATGCCTGAGTCATTTAAAATATGGACTATCGGATAGAAATATGCTACCGAAGCCGTGGCGAGCATTTGGCCAATATTTTGTTTCACACATAATTGGTAGAGATCTTTAATATGAATTAATGATCATAATAAAAAATACTAAGAGAATTCTCTGAAAACATTTTTTTTATTTACAATTAAAATCGTGCGTTTTAATTTGACCATCCTTTGGTTCAAAACAATTTTATTACCAACTAATTACATGCATTAAAACATGAAATAAAGAGGCCCAATATTCTTTTTATCTAATTTTAAAGTGGAATAATTATCTAATTATAACCTTCTTTTGCAGATCTAAGATCTACGTACAGCCAACATAAAGCTCCCATAGTCCAATTATATCTGCAAACAATACCTACTGGATTGATCACTGAAAAAATATATATAGGTAATATAGGTGCGTTCTTATGTCTTATTAAGAAAAATAGTAATTTTGCATATACTTGTGACCTGTTATTTAGAATGCAACAATAAAAAATCAAGTTTTAACATTTACCGGATGCCCACGAAATTACGAAGTAAGTCAGTCAGATGTGCTGGACGGTTTTGAAATTTAAATAAGATGCATGGTTACTATAATTCTGATGCTTAAGCCCTTATGTAGCAATTGTTGTTTAACTGCAAATTCTACCAACGTTGCTATCTTTAATAAAATGTCACACATATGTATTTTATAACTAAATTTTACAGGAAATTCCTAAAATGTACATGTATCACATGATATACATATCCTGATGAGTTTTGGAAAAAATAGCCTTGGAAAATATCATATAAATCGCCCTTTCCATCGTTTTGTTTAAAAGAGGTATAGGTAAGGATGCAAATATGCTCATTTATGCCATTTTTTAAAGCTTTTTTATAATTTTTTTTTGCAAAGCCGTAAACACACAATTTCCTGGTTTTACAGAAAGTTCTTTAGAAATTACCTTTTAACAATACACTAGATACTTAATTAATAAATTTATAGGAAAGTACCTACTACCTTAAGCATTAAGCATAATTTTAATACCCATTATTTAAATTTTTTAGCAATCATAACCTATTTATAAACCTAATAGTTCCGAAGATAAATGAAATTAATAAATAACTTTATTTTTAAATTAAGCCAGATTGGTCTATCCTAATTTTTTAACACCAATCATATATAAGATGTTAAAGACTTTAATCTTTTAGTTGTTGACAAAAAATTAACCTGCTCTCCAATTTCATATGTAATTGGCAATGGGTTTTTTCTTTCGATTTTTACGGCAGCCTGACGTTTTAATAATAATATCCTAAAAACTAATAGGTTTAAAGATAGAATATGATTAATTAAGATGACTAAGAAATTTGGGTTAAAATTTTATTTAAGGCTTAAGTTGTTGCTTTTTATTTTAATAATCAAAGTTGTTTATTTTTGAAATTAATACTTGTGCCACTTCTGGTAATACAGAAAATTTTATTTTAAGGGTTTTTAAATAATTTTAAAAGCGCTATTTTATCTTTACGTGTCTTGAAATACGTTAAAAATTGCGGTTAATATAATACTTTTGTACACTTTTTTAAACAAATTAAAATAGGCATAGCGTGTGGCACAATTGTTTACCTAGAATTAACCGTAGAAAACATTTTTTGAAAAATATACAGAATTTTTATTTAAAAATGGTTATATTAGTAGTAATTCCGGTTGGGTTGGAAGAGCCATATAAGAGCTAAAAGATCAGAAATCTATATTTTGTCTAGCCATACATTTCATTAAAAGTTTTAAAACGTACAGGGTGTCCGACTATATTAACAAATACAGATATCAAAATGCGGCTTTCGCATAAAGCCTTAGATTTTTACAAGTTTCTATTTTATCATAACCTCGTGATTTGGTTGTGACATTCCGTAAAAACAAAAACAAAATGCCACGATACATATTTTTTCACCGTCTTAAAATTCAATCTTTAAACCCTTAAAAAAATGTAACATAAACTATGATTATTTCCAAAAATAATAAAATTATTGATCTCTAAAAATTTACTGCATAGCAATGTGGATTATTATTTGACAATAAAAAGATTTTACATACAAAGTTTCAGAAAAAAATACGACAAACAAAGCTATAGGTTTTTCAAAATATCACCAAAAGTTTAAAAAAAAAATATTTTAGCCTGACTGCAATTATTATTTTGTTAATATCGTACAGCTTTTGTTGCAGTTTTTTTTTCTGTAACCTTACTACTCCCAATTGCCATGCAGTCAATTTTTAGAGATCAATGATTTCCATTATTTGTAGAAAAAAACATATCTTGTGTTATCTTTTTTTTAAAGGGGAATAATTGAATTTTAGGACAGAAAAAAATATATATGGTTCTCCATTTAAAATAACAAAGTTGCCTTATATTGGAAAATCGTTTTTTTTTTTGTGTTGCAACCAAATGGCGAGGACATGAAAAAGCATTTAAAAAATCCATGGCTTTCTGAAAAAAAACATATTTTAATATCTTGTTCTAAAGTTATTCGCGATCAAAATGGGTAAAGATATAGTCGGTGACCCTGTATCTGCTAGCAATTTCATGGACACGTTCGGTATAAGGGTGCTATATTTGAATATTTTGCATTATGGATTAAAATAAAAAAAAAAAGTTTTAAAACATACATTTATCTCTATAAGGTATGTCGGTATAGATTTTGCTTTAAAAATGTAGCAGCAGCGCCGCCATTGATTATATCACCAAAACAATCAACAAGTTTACTCAATAAGTTTATATAAAATTTATACGCTGACGTTTTCTATTAACAGCGCGAAGTGCATGTATTTAATTCACTGTATTATAACAAAATTAATATTTACTGCATATTTTATAAAATAAACAACCACTTTGTGTGATATAAATAGCTACATAAGTACCAATTTGCATTCGTCGTGAAAATAAAAGGCACAAAGTAAGAGTTGTCTCTAAAGAAGGCGTAGTCATTCAATGGCAGTTTAATATAGCCATTTATTTTTTATTTTAATGGGCCGACAAACAGTGAATTGCAATGGAATATTTTAGCATAAAATAAGTGGAATATGATAGCATATCTTTCACATTCTGAAGTTGTTTAAGTTAAGAATACCCTTTAATTAACGATCAACTCGTTGAATATTGGACTATAAATGGTGTGCTATAGAGACTCTTGATGATGGTGGGTTTAAATTTTTACTGGAATTGGATTTCATGATAAAAATTTAAATATAAAAGTGGTTAATAAATATATCTTTTTTTTCTCTGTTTTATTATTGAATATTTTTACTTCTGCACTTAAATATTTGTAATAAAAAAGGCGTAGTCATTCCATAGCAGTTTAATATAGTAATTTATTATTATTTTTTAAAAGGCCGACAAACAGTGAATTGCAATGGAATATTTTAGTATAAAATAAGTGGAATATTATAGCATATCTTTCACATTCTGATTTTTTTTAGTTAATAATAACCTTTAGTTAACGATTAACTTGTAGAATATGGGACTATAAATAGTGTGCTATAAAGACTTTTGATAAAGGTGGGTTTAAATTTATACTGGAATTTGATTTCTTGACAGAAATTTCAATATAACTGGTGAATTTAGATTTTTTTATTTTAATATTAAATATGTTTACTTCTGCACATAATAATTTGTAATAAAATAGGCGAAGTCATTCAATGGCAGTTTAATATACCAATTTATTTTTTATTTTAATGGGCCGGCAAACAGTAAATTGCAATGGAATATTTTAGCATAAAATAAGTGGAATAGGATAGCATGTCTTCCACATTCCAAAATTGTTTTTGGTTAAGAATGATCTTTAATTTACGATTAACTCGTGGAATATGGGACAGTAAATGGTGTGCTATAGAGACTTCTGATGAAGGTGCGTTTAAATGTATATTGGAATTTAATTTCATGACAAAAATTTAAATATAGGTGGTTGATAAATATTTTTTTTTGTTGTTTTATTATTGGATATTTTTACTTTTGCACTTAAATATTTGTGATAAAAAAAGCAAAGTAATTTAATAGCAGTTAAACAAAGCTATTTATTTTTTATTTTAATAGGCCGACAGACAGTGAATCGCAATCGAATATATTAGGATAAAATAAGTGGAATATGCTAGCATATCTTCCACATTTAAAATGGTTTTAATTAATAAGAACCTCTTATTAACAGTGGTAAATACCCGTAAAAATAGACTTTTGATGAAGCTGGGTTAAAATTTATACTGGAATTCGATTTAATAATAAAAATTTAACACATTGTGTTGTTGTTGACACAAATTATATTGTTCTACTATTGAATTGAATATTTTTACTTCCGCAGTTAAATAAGGTCATTTACTGTTTCTTTAAAGGGACCAACAAACAGTGCCATAATATGGAATATTGCAGCATAAAAAAGTCAAGTGTGAAAGCATATTTTAAACATTTTTTTTAATAACCTATGGGATGGAGAATAATACCCACTAGTAAAATATGGGACTATAGATAGTGTGCTATATAGTATATTTTCTTACTAGTGCTGTAAGTGAAAGAAGTTAGGTGTTACGTGCACTTTTGGCACGTGTTAGAAGCGCTATTTTTTGTAGGAGCGTAAAGAGGTTATATGAGATGTTTTTTGTTGTGGAAATATTGGTGTGTTCGGAATGTGTTGAGTTGGTTTGGCAAAAGCAAAATTTTCTTTAAAGATGAAGTGCATAACAATAATTTATTGCGACTCGCTAATATTTGGTTCAATAGTTTTGTACTTTATAGTGCGGAAAAGTACTTGCATACTGAAAAATTTGAATTTAATAGCGGTTACAATCAAAATTATACAAGCTGATATTAGAAACCGCTGTTATTTAAAAGTTAAATTAGTGTATGTACACTGTACAATATTGCAATATTGTACACTATTTATATGTAAAGCGGTCGCTACTTGTTAATATTTTAATTCCTTAAGACCAAAACTAGCCAGAACAAGAAGTCTTTCATAAGCAATGTCCAATCTTGTCGGAGCACTCTTTATATGCCCAAAATTAAAATTTGTTAATATCGTTTTAGGATATTATGTATTTAAGTGTTCTAATAAAATTACCCAAGTTCATGGATATTTAGGATTTTTAAATAAAAATCAATTTAAAAATATCAAATAGTATCTAGATATTGTTAGCCAACAAATACATAAATTGAGTCTAATTAAAAGCAACACTGTAGCGCAGTACGGGATACAAAACGCCTCTTATCGCTGTGCAAGTAACATTCTCAAAAAAAAAACAGAAGTGACTTGACGTATGCATACAGAAATAGTTGAGTCTAAGTGTATTATACGGCTAGACTGAAGAGCAACAAGCGTGCAATTTGCGGGTGTGCGTTTCTTAGTCGGGAGAAGGCTGTATATTAATTTTTGCCCGCCCGCTGGGTATCGGTGTGGCCACTTGCATTTATGCGTAGTGTTTTGAAAAATTCGCTTAACAAATTTAACATGCAGAATCACCCAAGTTTGACCCTTAAGGTTGTTTAAATAAAAATCATTTTATAAATATTAAAAAGTAGATATTGCTAGCCAACAAATACGTAAATTGACTATAATAAAAACCAACACTGTAGCGCAGTACAGGATGCAAAACGCCTCTTATCGCTGTGCAAGTGACATTCTAAAAACAGAAGCGACTTGCCGTATGCATACAGAAATAGTTGAGTCTAATAGCGTTCGCAAACAAAATTATGCAAGCTCATATTTAAAACGGCAAAAATATGTAAAGCGGTAAAGTAGCTTATTCGTGCCACACTGGAAAAAGCTCGGAAAAGAGGAAAATAAACGATAAATTATGCAGTTGCATATCTGCTGTGTTTTGCTTTTTTAAACGTTACGGTCAAATTACTACAGTTTATATCTATTTATATTTAGTCTTTTTGGCATACGGTTTTGAGTGTTCGGATTTATGAATGAAAGGAGTTAGTTTACCTTACGTTTAGATTAAAATTAAGGAATAATTATATATTATATTACAATAGCCATACATTTAATCGATTAAACTATTCAAAATATTTTAAGCAAGATTTTATTTGAAAAATAGTGAAATGTCCAATAATATATAAAAGCACGAGACCGCGAAGTGGTTCAGGGTTCTATTTTAAACTTAAAAAATTAAGACCAAGGTTTTTTTTCAATTATTGTCCATGAAACCACTTGCCAAGTCAATCTTGCAAAATATATTTGGATAGTTTAATCAATTTAAATTTGTAGGTCGAGTGGTGTACGGTTAGATTTTTTTCTGAAAAGTTTAGATTAAAGCCAACAACAGAGAATTTTCCTGATAATAAAGTTTAACATTTTCTATTAATTCTGACAACCAGTTTGGTTGACATAAGTTTATTTGTATATAATATCACAAATAGGCCTGCAAAATATTTTAATTGTATTAAAATCTGTTGCCTGGCAATTTCGTGAATTACATTACAACAAAACCACGCGCTGTCATACTAGTGGTTTAAATTAAATGTCATCCCAAAAAGCAACAAACCTAAATAAAACCAGAGAAATATTTTGCCTGAAATGTTTATTCTCGGATGATATTGTGTTCAACCAATTTACATACAAAACATTAGTTTTTACTTTTTTACTTTTACTTAACTAAGTTAAGTGAAAGTAAGGTTAGTAGGAGCAGGTAGGAGTTTTGCCAGTAGACAACAGGAGGTTGCTATGACATTTTGCTAGTGCAAAACACTCTAGTAAAATAGTCGCTGCTAAACAGTACATGTGATTTAATCACTTATCTACACAAAATTTATTCAAAATTGTTATGTCTAATTGGTCTATTTTATAATTAATAAAATAATCTGAGAAAAAAATATTATAAATATAAATTAAAACTAAAAGTTATTAAATGCTGTGGTTTTTATTTCGTAAGAGAATTAATTATTTGTTATTGTCAAGTGTTATCACCATTAAGTGATGCCGCTAAACGTCTCTTGAGGCGAGAAGGAGATTTTAACGTTCAATAATAATATATTTACAGCTTTTTGTAAAAACATTTTTTATTTACAATTTAGGATTAAATAAAATAGTTATTTAGAAAGATATCGGCCTTATTTAAAATATTTTGAGGGTTCCATTGCATCATCACGAGTTTGTAACTTTTTATTAAACATGCGGTTTTTAGCATATCTTCTTTAATTTCTCTGTAGTGTACACATTTTTTTCAGGCTGCATGATAATTTCCATGGAACTTTTTATGCATTTGTGGAAGGCTGCTATCTAAAATAAATACACATAATTGTTTGATTACCCAAGATCTTTTTATTAGAGTGTTAGTAAAGAGAGATTAAAATGGAAAAATAAAACGAAAAAGAAAAAAAAAGATGAGAAAAAAGGTTATAAAAACAGACGATAAACTATAATACAAACTAATGAACGGTTAGCAAGAGTGGGTACTTTTAACAAAAATTTAATTGCTAATACAAAATTAACAATAATTAACGCAATTAGGTCATCTTTTACAATATCTGCTAATTATTTTAACATTAAAAAAAATGTTTTGTGACATGCACTATAGCAAAGGTTATTAGTTTTTAAGATAAAGCGTACACATTATTATTTTTATAGTGTTGGTTAGTTTTAGATAGTGCACATACGCTGGCATCGGATAAACGGTACGGATCGGAAAAAAATATTCCCAGTGAAATTAAATGAAACAGAGCACATATGTGCGGCCAGTAGGCACCGGATTTAAACAATCACGCAAGAATATAGGGCTGTTCAAGTATTACGTAAGCACTATAGGGGGCGAAGGGGTATTAGTTTTTCTAATTTGTGATGATATGGGGGTTGAGGAAGGGTCTAGATGGTGATTACGTTAGCAGCAACTTTTTACTTTTTTACACATGTGGCACCCCACACATGTCTATGCTTTTAAACGATACAAATTATTTTCAGAAATTTCTTTGACAAGAAGTTTAATAAGTATTTAAACCAGCTTTAGAGAAAATTTAAAAATAAACAAAAAATTTTGAAACCTTAACCTAGTTTCGTTTTCAAATGTCAAAATTAAGAAGGCCACAGTATAAAATTATTTTACTCTATACAGGATGTCTCAAAAAAGTGTGACGTATCAAAGTTATATTTTTTTAAATAGAACACCCTATATTTGATGACGGTTTTAGATTCTACATAAAAAAATAATTTAGGTTTGTTTAGTAGTACCAAGTGTCTAATCTTATTCGTTTTTGTGATATTTGATTTTTTTTTCAAAATGCAGGGGTGCAATTAAATTAATTTTATTTTAACAATATAAACTTCTTAAACTTTAAAATTTGTTACAAAATTAGGAAAAGTCTGCCTTATCATACGTAGGTCATATCGAGATCATAGATTATACAGGATGATCAAAAAATAATTTCACTTTTTAGAAAGTCAAATAGCAATATCTCTCTTATTTTAAATGGAACACCACATGATGACAAACCAAATGCTCTTTTAAATGGTGTTTAAGTTGCCTTTAACTATCTTTTATACTTTTTAAGTAAATTCCGTTTCAACATATTTTTATTTCAAATGTCTATTTAAATGTAAGTAGGCTGGGATATAGCTATGCCTATTTACTAACCCGTTATTGCAAAATGTAAATTTGTTGGAAAAAAGCACAAAATTAAAAGATTTTGTATTATCTGCCACTATTTTTAAAATCATTAGACAGAAAAAAAATCATTAGTTGCTGAAGTCGGTCATTTGACTTTATTTTGGCACAATTAAAGTGTAGCAGTAACAGAATAGGTGTTACAAGAGGACAAATGGACCAAAAGTTTTTCAAATTTTTAAACGTCTTTTTAAAAAACTGGTCGCATGGTCCAAAACTGATAAATACAAAATTTAACTTCGATTGGTAATATACAGGGCGAGTTAAAACTAAAAATATGAAAAATTGCCAGACGTAAAGTACCTTTATGTTTAAAAATAGGACAAGAAGTTAAAGAATTAAAGTAAAAAAATATATTTTTGTCAATATTTTACATTAAGCATTTAACAGTTTTTCAAATACTTGGCTTAAGGCATCGAATTTTTAAAAATTATTAAATTTTCTTTTAAATTTTGCTCCTTCTTGCCCATTACTTAATTCATTTCTTTTTTGTACTCTCATGCTCTAACTTTAAATTTTGACATAAAATTCAGTTCTCTACAATATTTACTTATACAATTTTTTTGTGTTTTTAAAAATAAAAGTCGTTAGTTGCTGGGCATTTTCATATTTTAAATTATAACTCGCCCTGTATACCAATTGAAAGTAAATTTTGTATTTAATACTTTTAGACCATGCGACCGACTAGTTTTTCCAAAATTTCGTTTTAAAATTCCAAAATGTTGGATCTATTTGTCCATTATAAAACAAAAACAAGATAAAATACAATAAAATAAACTACATAATATACGAATGTTTACGTTAACATGGAGGGAAGGTTAAGACTTTTGCTTACTTTTGATGACATAGGGAAGGGGGTTAATAATTGTAATCAATCCGCTTACGTAATACTTGAACCCATAGCTACTTAAATTATATTTGGCTGATACCGTTCCATATATGTGCGATACAGAGATTACCAAGTAATACATTATTTGACAACTCACACTCATAACTCGCATGTGTGTATGTTATTTAATTTCACTGGGATTGTTTTTTTTTTTGATCCGTACCGTCCGTCAAATGGCGTCGTATGTGCGCGTACTTTTAAAGCATGGTGACCTACAGGACTAAATAACTTTGTATGTTTTTACGAATAAATATTAAACTGGACTAAAAAAATCGATTTTTTTTCTTTGCAAAATGTACCAAAAATATTGTTTAGGGTGACAAAAAATATTTTGAAGGTTTGAGCCCTTAATAGTATTTAGAGGGAGTCTATATCCTTTAAGTAAGATTATTTATATGTACTTTCATTTTTGTATCAAAGCTGCTTAACTATTAAGGTAAAAAATATACCTCTTGGAAATTACATTGCCTACAGAAAACGTCTTTATATCGTCGCCGTTTTGAAATAATAAAGCTTTAAACGTTGATATTTTGTTTACCATTTTTATTTTGGAATTTTGTTACCAACAAGAAAATCAATATATGGGAAAAATACATAAATTCTTAAAGAAAATCGTTTAAAATATCAAAATTATATAAAATATCCAAATCCATTCTCGGTTAATAACTGTTGGTTATATTCCTATAACAAATAGCTATAAACCGAAAAAAGGTTTGAATATATTATAAAATTTGGATATTTTAGGTGATATAAATGATATAATTATGATTTTTAATAATGTTATTTATTAATTTGTTCCATTGAGTTTTAAAAAATTGGATTACCATTGAAGTAATACAATATTTTATATTTTTGTACCTTAAATTTTAAAGCATTAAATTTTAATTAGCAATATTTGTTGCTATTTTTTAATATATTTATTTTTCGTTAGTTACAAAAGTCCACAATAAAAAGGTAAATCTAAAAAATATATCAATGTTTAAACCTTGATTATTCAAAAACGGTTTGTCTGGCGAAAATTTTAAAAAGACGTTAATTGTAGGCAATTTAATTTCCTAAAGGTATATGTGCAGATATATTTCTTCCTTAATAGTTAGGCAGCTTTGACAAAAAAAAAGAACAAATGAAAAATCTACATTAAAGGAGATGGACCTCTAAATAATAATATTAAGTGCTTAAACTTTTGCGATATTTTCTTTTGGTTACCTTTAACAATATTAAACAAAAGACAATTTTTTTGGCCCAGTCTAATAAATATTCCTTTTATTAGTAAAATGAAACAAAGGTTGCCAATTAAAAATGTTAGTGTTTGATGATAGTAGTTGAACATTACTTCCGCATAATACAGTTTATAACCTCAACAAAACTTATAAAGCTCTTAAAATAAACACCTTTTCATTAAATTAAGCCCAGATTAAATATATCAGTATAACTAAAACGGCTTGCGAAACAACTAAAGAAAAATCTAAACCAGAATTACAACATCAATAAACCGTCTGAATCAGTGTTTGTAAAAATCGTTCGACGATTTACGTTTTCCACTTTCTCTAATTTTAAACTTTGTTAAAAATTAAACCAGAAATCCACAATATTAAATAAACCTCGGCTAAATTATGGTTATTAAAAGGACGACATTAATCTGGCACTAAATCACTTTTAACATATTTATAACGGCCATATGTTAGAGGTGGGATAACGGCGGCTTATGTTTTCAGAGAGCGGCGCGCAAATAAACACGACTTGTATATGCTGATAATGTCTTATGTTATGGCTTTTATAAATTTACACCCATGCCTTTGAATAAAAAATATTTAGCTGTTTTGTTTAATTAGTTGAACTTTATATAGAATGATTTTTTAAAATTTCTATTTTCATATTAAAAAAGTATTTACATTAAAATCACACATATATAGTATGTCCACGAATGGACTTAACTATACCTGTAAAAAAATATTTTTAATATTTGGCAAAAAAGTTATTCTTCGTTAAAATTTATGCTTTATCTGAAATGTTATAGGCTATAGATAATAAAATTTCCCATAGAATATACAGGTTCAAAAACGCAAAAATATTACCTACTTTAAAAAATAAAAAAAAACAGAAAAATATTGAGACTACCCAATTAAAAATCGTAAAAAGTAATTCGAAGTGTACAAGAATTTTTTTTTTTTTTTGCTATTGGTTATGGTTTCTTGGGAAAATTAAGTTTAAGGTTACAAAAAAACAATTTTTTTTAATTGAATAAAAAATTATTACCCTTAAATATACAGGAAGATTCAAAATTACTAAAATGTTAATATAAATATAAAAAATCGGTTATAAACTTTTATTTAACTACTTATCTAAAAAGCGTGAAAAAGTATTAAAACTTTTAACTTTTTGTTAAATAAATCAGTACTTGTTATTACTTACATACACTTTAACTTTACTTGATATTGTGGGAATATAAAAGCTAAAATCATTTATTTATTTAAAAAAAAAAACATTTATTTTAGTTTACAGCTAATTTTTATAAGTAATAATAGGGGCTAAAAAAATGTATAAGACTTTATTAGTTACTTTTTATGCATTTTAATTAACAATTTTTAAAAATTTATATTTTCAATTTTAGCATTTTAGACGAAGTAAACATTTTTATAAAGAATACCAGCTAAGTCCATCCGTGGACACACTGTATATTTTTAGTAGGTACAACTAGTCTACAGTAAAAAGCATTCGAACGTTTTGTTATGATTGGTTAGCACAAATGTCATACTTTGGCGCTCAATTTAAAGTTTAAACGATCTTCTGTTCGCGTTTCGCAACGTATCTAACCAGGAATAGCTAAAAATTAAACACAATTTTAAATTAAAAAACTTTGTTGACACAAGATTTAATTAAAATGTATTAAAAAGAATAAAAATATCCTTCAAAACTTTTTATAACAACTCATAATCCGATTACACAAATTATATAATCTAAAAGCTTGTCGCAAGATTTACCTGTGTAGTTAAACAATTAAATTAAATGCTTTGATCTATTTTAAAATAAGTAAATACGAGTACCCAAGTCTCGCGACAAGCTTTTAAATCATATAATTTGCGTAATGAGATTATATTTTGAAATGAAAAGTTTTAAAGAAAAAGTTTGTCTCAAGCAGTTTTTAAATAAACAATTTGACCATCTTACAGTCTTGTAGGCCAGGTTAAATAGGTATTTTTTGATCTCTTACACATTTTAATGAATCTCAGAGAGGACCCATTGGTGTAAAATATTGTGATTGAATAAAATTGCTTTAGTTGAAGTAAATTGTCGAAGCGGGCAAATTTGTTTTTAATGTAGAGTAAAGTTACTTTATATAAAACCACAAGTTGTTTTTTTATAGATTTCATCCCAAACTAATCACAGAAAATATTTTTATGAAAAGCTTTAAATAACACTTTTTTATTTTTTCTTCAAATACAAAAATATTTTTTGCAGGGACTCAATTGAATAGTGACTTTTATTACTAAGATATAAGCAACTTATTTATAAACTTATATTCCTAGGTTTTTTGTCAGTTTCCATTCCATTATAAGTACCTAGCTATAAGATATGGTTAGCGGCAAATCCTTATATTCATTACCATACTTGTACATTTTTAATGCTTGCTCTGCTGATGTTTTTACTGTTAATTATTTTTTGTAACCTTCAAATAAAATTGCATAGGACTGACATAGAATTCTTCCTAAACTCTTTGTTAAAATTTTGATTTGAATTTTCTTTTTAATAATTATTTTATTTTTATTTTTAATCTTAGTAAATAAATTTTGATTTCGTTACACCTTAGTTTAAACCATAAAGAACTATCAAACAAAACATAAGATATTTTTAATTGTTACCTTCTTTAGATCGTTAGGTGCTTTAACAAAACAACATGGCCATATTTAATTTTAACCATAAACAAACTGCCTATACCTAGTGGTCCCTAAGTATTGGGACAAAATTTACCTGAAGAATTGTGACGTTAAAATATTGCAATTTAAGCAAACTTACCTTAACACAAGAGTTATATTAACTGAGATAGAGTGTCAAATATTCTTCCTGTTTTTTTACAGTATTTGATACGTTTAAATATTGTAATAAAACTTGGTATTCAAGGGTTTTTTGACATGAGATATTCATATCTGATATTTGTTTTTAGGTGTTAACGTAAGGGGTTTATCTACAGTACTCTCCAATGCTTTACACAAAAAATGTGTGCTTTGTAAAAAGGCTCAGAGCAACCATTTTCTAGATATTCGCCATTAAGTTATTTAGTGCAACTTAAAATTGCTTTTAATAGCAGCGTATTAGCCATAACTGTAAATGCCCCATCATAGACAAATGATTTAATGTACGCATTTTTCCATATACTTTTTGGTGGCAGCAAACCACTTAAATGTAAATATCTTGAAAACGGTGGCTTAAAGCCATTTTTTCAGGATGCACATTTTTTGTGTGAAAACATAAAAGAATTTACCGGTTAACTATAATGGTATATACAGAGATGTTTAATGCACAAAAAAGTTAAGACGTTTTAGATAAATTTTAAGTAGTGTAGGTGGCGTCTTTTCGTGGACACCAAAAAATAAACATCGGATGTTAATACTCCAATGTCAGAAAACCCTTAGATACCAAGTTTTATTACAATATTCAAAATGTATAAGACATTTTCCAAATATTTTAAAAATATTTTTTGAACTTTGACACCCTGTATCTCAGTTATTATAAATTGTTGTAAGATAAGATTAGTCAAGTTATATCGCAATATCTTAAAATCACAGTTCTCTGAATTTTGGTCCATTATTTAGGGACCACCCTGTATACATACCTTTAAATTAAAATTATTTTTATCACGCCAAAATTTTAAGAAAAAGTAAACTTCGTTTAAATAATGTTAACCTGTTTAAAAATAAAGAAATTCTATTTCTACCCACACTATAAACTAACTAAAAATCTCTAATTTGCATAAGAAGCAAAACAGCGCCCAAGCGAGCTAGCAGGAGTATTGTGCGGTGCAAGATGGCACGTACTATAAATTCTGCAGTTTACACGGCATTTAGAAATGGCAAAAGGCACCCACCTTAGCGGTCCGACAGCCTCATTATTTGCGCACATTACATATGACCCTGTTGCCATAAAGAGCCTACAATACGTCACTGATTTTTTACTCCAGAGGCGTATCGATAATTCAAGAATCAAAACAAAACAGTTTTGTAACATATTTTCATTGCCGAGATTTATCAGTATCAGAAACACCAACAATGGTGTGATAAAAGGTAAATTTGTGTATTATAAAATTTAAAAAAAGACGGATTTTTTAATGTTTATTATTATCTTTTAATTTAGTAATATTATTAGTATTATTATTTAATCGGTGACCATACACTAAAAACACTACTACAACCAGTACCCTTGTCTCTCACGAAATCTTCCGCTAGATAGGTATAAATTGGGGTTAACGAAAACATCTGACAATAAAAATAAAATACACCCAATTACACAATAAAATACCATTTAAGATGAATTAGCTAAATAACAATCCAATAGAAAATTTTCGTCATTACTACCTTGATTTAAACTAGAAGAGTTATCAGAGCGTTTGCCATACGTCAAAGAAAAAAAATAGACCAGTACCTTTTTCTCTTATTTTCTTAAGGAAAAACCGCTGAAATTTACTCTTTAGGATAAAAACTAAAATTTTAAAATCGGTCTACAATTGACGGAGTAATTATTTACCTACCCCTTTTTAAAATCGGTTAAAAATATAGAGGTTTTCAATATTAACGTCGGACACCAAATATTGTGTTTCTAAATTTAGTAAAAAAGTGGAATTATATTCCTAAATAAATTGCATAGAAAACATTTTTCGTTTTACCCATAGATTTTATAAAGTATAGGTTTTCATTGTACATTTTACCTACAAATTACTAGATAGTTTTAGAAATATTGTGTAATAAATTATTACTTTTATAATAGACCAAGGTCCTAATAGGAGGCCACCTTCATCCATTTGTTTACCGGATAAAAACGGTTTTATATTAATTATTATTAGTATTTAAACAAAAGTATCGCCATAGGGTTGCCTTAAAAATTGGGCTTAAATTATATTTAAGTTTAAAAAATAGCCTTTAAATCTTTTGACTTGCCTTGTATAACGACAACCCCAATATATATGTTTAAGTAAAATAGAATGTACCAAAAAATTATTTAAGTTTAAAATTTAAAAATTTTCCACAGCTTTATTTTAAAAATCAAAGAAAAAAATATATCAGTATATTTGTACTGTCATTTAGAAAAAAACAAAATACAGGGTTCCTCAAAAAATTTTAAACTAATTTTTTGAATTTGTCATAGCCTTGACCATAATTTTTTAGGCAAACCTATGGCAATACCTTAGTTTAAAAAATCTTTAACATAAAAAAGTTTGTATCCGGTAAACAGATTGGAGAAGGTAGTTCCCTTTTCAGATTTTAGACTATAAGGTATTATTATCAATTATTATTAAAATTCGACAAAGCATAATCTTTTTATCAGGTAAAATCGACAACATTTTTACCAAATCTGAACACACAGCATAAATTAGTTCTTTATATATTCACAAAATAATGTCTCGTACAACCAAGTATAACGAGTTTTTATTAAGTATAGCTTGGTGTTATATACAAATATGCAAGTCATAGTCGTAGAGCCTTGTAAAAATACTTTATGAGAATATACTGAGAAATACATAAGTACATAATATTTGCGAGATTAGTATACCTGGTAATATTTGGGCGGATGTAATTTCGAGCAAGTTTAGAGCAGCTATTAAAAACACATGTAATTTCGACCAGAAGTAAAAGGGTGCGGTTATCTTATATGTATTTTTGACCAAAGGATGCAGGTATTATTGAGGAATATGAAAGATAACTCCGGTCAACACGATTTCAGGGCCTGACTTTTACATATTAAATTTTAGTTTCCCCTACGCCAAAGCAAAGGAATATTTTTTTTTGGTATGAAAGTTTGCTTTTGTAGAAATTTAGGCAAATTTCCATGATTTTACAAAAATCAAAAATTTTTTAAAGGGGTAATTTTAATGATAAAGATATAATTCTTAAGTCGATTTGTAAGTGTGTATATTAGTCTTAGCTTAATTAAGGATTTTAAAAAGGACTTGTGTACTTGAACTAACCATTCATAAGTGTGTATTAGTCTTGGGTTTAATTAAGGAACTGAAACAAAGGACTTGCTTACAAGCACTTACCATTCTTAATACCCTAAAACTGTTTTAATCACCCTGTCAGGCGCCATACCGTAGTACCGTGGGGTAGGTATACAATTTAATTTAAAGGGTAAATCTATGGCCCGTACATCCCTGGTCAAAAATGTACATATCCTTATGTGACCCTTTTTCTTGGGCAGGTAGACGAAGGGATTCTGGTCGAAAATACGCCCATCGTAATATTTAAGTATTTTATACCAATAAAAATTACGGTAATGACGGTTTTTCGAGCCAACATGAAAAGGTTTTTTTTTTTAATAAAAATTGTTATTATGCAGTTTCTTTTAGGTTATAATTTTATACCTATCTTTAATATAATGCTTAAATTTAAATTGTTAAAGTTTAAGTTAGAGGTTATTACACAGTTTTAATTGATGTATCTGCGAATAAAATAAACCAAAATTGGTAAAAACAGGGTTGCCATAATTTTTGTGACTTAAACCATTAGAAATAAAAATTAAATTTAAAAAAATACCCAACTAATCTTACTACTTTTTGTAAAAAAATCTCTATTTATCAACATGGTATAACAATTGCTCCCTAAGAGTGGCCTTAATTTCCTTAAGGAACTTCCAAAACAAAAATAATCCAGTGTTTTTTTAATTTCGTATTTTTTGTAGTTGCAGTTTAGTTACGCCTCTGACTTTCAAAACTACAACAATAAACTTACTTGCAAGACCTTTCCCATAAACTGCCTACTATACGACGACGCGTACGTCACGGCAGATTTAACCGCTGATTTTCCTCTCTCTGTTGCAGAATTCATGAGGGCAAGAGGGACAGACGACCCGTTGACAGCTGACTATATTGTGATTTTGTGACATCGCACCACTTACCCACTCAACAGTAGTTTATTTTGTGCGTGACAACTCACAGTGTCCAATATGGCGTCTTTTACCGGCTAATAGAACTGAGCGTCCATGCGAAACTGCTCTGCAAGCCATGCTGATGTGATCAAATGATGCATTAAGAAAGGAAATAAAGTTGTTCTGCATTGTGTCACTAAAATGGCCATGAATGGTTTTTCTATTAGCTTCGCAGACTCATTGATTTCAACTGAATAATTAAAGGTAAGTGTGTAGTAACCAATAATCGTAAATTATGTGTAATGTCGCTTTAAAGCAGCTTAAAGATTAGAAACTTTTCTTAATTATAGTCTAAATGATTGTATGTGAAGTAATATGTATATCTTGGCAAATATTAGATTAAAGTAAGGACACATTATTTAATATACCTAAATCCAATTTAAAGGTTGCCAAATTAAAATTTGAAATTTTTTATACATTTTGGTAATAGCCCAAAGGCATCAATGTCGTGTATTTTATTCGTAGGCAGTACCAATAATTAAATAGTTTTTTATATATTAAAAAAAATAAATGTATTTGGCCGTCGGTAAACGTATAAACTTAATCTGTTCAGCATCTATGCTTTGAGGCGCCCATAAAAGGGTTAAATGATTTTAAGATGATTTTTAAATATTGTTAAGTATTTCAAAAGAAAAAGTTACTCACCAAATCATAATTAGGAATGCTTTTTTCCACGTTCTTATTTAATAGCGTAATACATATTCTGCTTATTCCTAATAAAGTTATTTGGCGTATCATAAAATTATTTATTTATAATGCAGCACGTAGTGTTTTGATTTATCATAATAATAAGGTTTATAATACATTGCAGTTTTTGGATGATTTTTTTAAGTATCTACCTAAAATATTTAAACTAAAGTAACTTTCAATTACACAATAAATAAATATTTTATTTAATTTATACAAAAAAGAATATCATAGTAAGTAAACAAACTTTTTTAGTTACCTTTATTTGGGAATTATCTGGAATTATTTTTTTACTTTAAGCAAATACATTCCATTTAAACTGAGGTTTAAAAACTACTTACCTAACAGTTAATGGGTGTCCCCAGTCCTAAGATTGTTCATCTATGTCTATAATCATTTATTTATTACTACAAAATACTAACAGAAGCGGTTTAAGTGTATTATTTAAAGATTTTTAAAGTAAAAACGTCAGTAAATGGGATTTAAATCTAAATGTAGGCATTCCTATTGTAATTTTAGCCTAATCAACTAAATTTATAGGCTTTTTAACTCTGTCCTATTGGTAAAAGTATTATACTATGGTTATTGGAATAAATGCAACATAAATTATAATAATTGGGTATTGATTATAGACCGCGTTAAAAGCATGGTCGTAGAAATTACATATTTATATTCTGAATTAACTATTTTATGTAATATGTTTTTTTAGCATATATTAGCATTTACGAAATATGAATTTTTAACGACTATAATATAAAAAATAGGGCAAAAACATAAAAATATTTGCTTAAAAGGTTGGTCATATTTTGGGGTAGGCAACTGCTAATATTGAATTTTACAATATTGCAATTAGTAGGCATAAAAATGACAGCTAAGTTCAGATGACACTGTATAGAATTTCAAAATTGACGAAATTAAATTAAATAAATCAGTCAACTATTTTTTAATTAATAATTTTCTACCCTATATTATTCCAGATTTATAAATAATTTTAATTAAGAGACATTTTTACTTTTTGGTTATTAGCAATTGAGCGAAGATTTGTTAAATTTTCCTTGAGTAATAATAAATAACTTATATTAATACTGAACCTAAATAAATTTAGTATGAAAACTATTTTATTCACCTAAATGTAAATTATATGCATATTAAAATAAAGTTTTTTTTTTGTTTTTTTTTTGTTAAAACAGCCAATGTCAAATTTTTAATATTTTCATAATATTAAAAAAAACCATTAAAACTAAACCTGGCTAAATCTATATATGTTTTTGTAATATGTTCGTAAATTTATATTTTTGTTTTTTGCGCATTTATAGATATAATTAAACGTTCTAACAACATAAGTTTTTTTGTAGATTGGGAAGAAAAACTTGGCATTGACACCATATCAGAAATAAAAGACATTAATTGTTTTTGCAAAAAAGCTTCAGTTGTGTCGTACAATAGCATAACTAATTATTGTAATGTTAATACGATTAGTCCTTTTATTAACAGAAGCAATACTAGCAATTTTTTAAACAGAAAAAAATGCTGCAAAATAAAGTTATAAAAAGTGTTTATAAAATTACCATTTTTGAAATGAACAATAAATTTAGATAAACCATAGTGTCTTTTGGATTTAAAGGGATTATATAAATTAAAAACTGATACAGTTTTTCAGGCCATTGTTAATAAAGAAAATGGTTTAAATATAAATTAACACTTATGAGTCAAATGATTGTCATAATACCACAAATAGTTTTTTGAAAATATTTAATTAAAATTAATATTGGCAAAAAATCACTTTTAAATATTGGAATTTTAATTATTCTAATATACAATAGCTTATCAAGCAGAATTAAAATGGTTAAAAATTTATTATTTTTAAACAAAATCGTATAATCTGTAGAATGGAAGCTTTACGTAAACGTAAAATATATTTTCTTAAAAAATAACAGTTCTAATATGAACATTATTATATTAACACTTACTGTTTTTGTATTCTCAAAAAAGTTACACAGTTGATTGGTAAATATTATTTTTTATAAATTAAAAATATCTTTTTAAATTTATATTTTCTTTCATAAACCATATGTTTCCTAAAGGTAAATATTTTATAAAAAAAAGAAAACAAAAAGGTAATACAATAAGTTTAAGAATAAAAGTAATTTCTTTATATACCGACTTACCGTCGGATCCAATTATTTAAATATATATCCGCTTAAGCTTATTTTCTTCGGTTTCAAAAGCTTTTGTTAGCTTATGGTAGTATTATTAATCTAACGCATTTATTATGACAGAAACATTGTTATTGCCAAAAAAAATAATTTTTGTTTTTAAAAGTTAGAAATTGGTGGTAATAAAAAGTTACGGTAAATAGTAAAGTTTAATTAAAATTTAATCTTAAAATTGTAGAAGATAAGTAAAAATAATAAATTATGCAAAATACCAAAGAAACTGAATGTTTAAATTCATTAATAGGCGTTTTTAAATTAGGTAAACCAAAAGCAAATTGTTATTTGTCTAAATAAAAACTGATATAGTAAAGCTTCATGTAATTGTAAAAAAATAATTTCCTAAAATAGGAAGATGAACAAACAATTCTGATGAATTTTATTTTTACAAAAAATTATTGTTATTTGTCCGCCTTTGCATTATACTTTAAATTTGACTTTAAATGTTTTTTTATTTTATTTTTAAAATATTGTATAAATAATATGAAACATTGCGTACCATGTTAAAAAAAATACTTTAAACTTTGTCCATTGACGTATTCTTTTTAGAAGGTAGCAAATGTTTGTTAATCTTTTCTTTATTTTTTTTGTATCTTAAATGCATTATCTTTAACCCTAAACTTTAAATTAAATACCACAAAATTTCTACAGAATATTTTATAAAAGTTATGATAATTATCAACAGTCACAGAAAAGATTTTTTATATTTACCTATATTTTTCATAAAAATAAATGTTTTATACAATTTGCAAGTTAAATATTTTACAAAGTGTTTTTTTTATTTACCCGGTATAAATAAACCCATAGCATTTTTTTATAAATCGATACCATAATAATTAGCCAATCGGCTAACTCCAAGTTACAAAACTTTTTTTTAAATAATTTTAATATAACTTAATATAAATATTTTTATCTCTCCGGTAAATTTTGTGATTACGGGGTAACCCAATTTGCGAATTGCGTTACTGAAATATTTTCCACGTAATATTTTTTCAAAACATAGGTTTTTAAAAGGATATACAAAAAAGAGGTTTTAAGTGCAAAACTTAAATCAAACAACTGAAATTTTATTTTTGTTTCCTTTTATTAAGATTCATGATTTTTAAGATTGTAGAGAAATTGGGGAACGCTAAGAATACACTAAATTTTGGTTAATTTGTTTAACAAAATTTAAATATTTTAAATTTATACAGATTTAGAGCTGTAACAAGCCCATTTAAAACTGTCAAATGCTTTAAATCTCATTAAACTGCCAAACAATTTTAACGACTCCAATAAAAGGTACATCCAACGGCTCTGCCAGAAATTGCAAAATAGTAGTCTATCTTAATAGCATTAGTTTTCCAATCTACCCTTCGGAAATAGTTTAATAAATTTTGTCTTTTTATAGGTTTAATGGTATCGACGTGCTCTGCTGTCTTGCTCACACCGCACTGTCCTTATCTAACGCACGAAAACCGGCCCGAGGATAACTCCGCCTTTTTATAACCGATCTTCTAAATGCAAGCCCTCCTCTTATGCATGCCATGACGTTTAATCTATTCCCCATTCATGGCCTTCAGAACGTGCCAATACTCAAATTGTGCGTGAACTCTAAAGCTGGCCAGACATGGAGAGTCACATTCTGATGTACACAGATGATAATAGTTGAAAATTTATGTATTTACCATGCAGAGTAATCACGTTGTGTAAATAAAGATCATCCAGTAGAGGAACCACACCCCGAATGTCACAGTCTGTACGATACCGCATATAAAAGATGAAATCCTGCCCACGGCGCGGGGGAAGACGCAGTGCGTCGGCGTCGGGACACTGGATAGATCCGTCGCGACGCGATGTTGGCTCACTGCTTTTCCAGACGTCGACTTGGCACCTTCTCCAGTTTAGCCTGAAGTTCATTACCAATTACAACACCGGTAAGTAAACAAACATATGTTTAGGCATGTTTTTTAGTCAATCTCCAGATTTTTATTACAAAAAATGTTAGATTTTTTAAATTTTGATATTATATCTTCAATTGATGAGTTGTCACGTTAAAATATTATAAATATAGTTTTTATTATTAGTTTAAAATAAGTTTTGGTTAGTTTATAATAATACTAATAATAATAATAAGTTAGTTTATAATATAATAATAATAAACAGCATTATTTTAAAAAGTGTTTTTACAATTTTTTTACAAATCAATTTATTCTATTTTTAATCCATCGCAAAGTTAAAATCCTATTTTACCATTACTTCTAAAATATCGACTAAACTTCCACCCTAGCAATACCAATTTATCTCAAGGGATCTCCGATCCCTTAATATCTATTGCCATCGACATCGAATGGCTGGAAATAAATTTAGTTACCCCAGAACAACGTGGCGGGAAACACTAGTCCCAAGGGTCTCGCTTCAACCACCTTGTTCAGTTTATCTTACTCCCGAGACTAAAACTTTTTCTCGTTTTTTTCACCCTTGTGTTTTGTTAGCATGAATTTTACGTACCATTATTTTCTTTCTATATTAATCTGGTTGTTTTCTTTCTTCTACTAGGTGGCCAGAAGGAGAGTAATGGAGCTGGACAGTATGCAATAGTTGTGACAGCTAAGGATCTTCACCCTTGATGAGCGAATGCAACCCCCTGTACGTATACTGAATGTATCCTGAGTGTTTTTCTGTCCGGTATACCTTCAGTATACGTAACAGGAGGCCACATTTCAACGTGGGACTTCTGACGTATTTTTGTTAACCTAAAAGTGACATTAGTATATATGTTTAACCCATGCACCTTAATAATAATATAATATTGATGTATTTATATTATTAGACGGCCTTATTTTGTTGTTACAATTAAACGTACTTTTTATATAATGAATTTTAGATTTAATTAGATTTAATATAAAGATTATATACTTATTTTTAATTACAAGATACAATGTTTGTGTCTTAATTACATTAGGTTCTCAATATTTAGGGTAGTTTCTCATGGTTATCTTTAAAAATTATTGTATTAAAATTATTCGCATAGCTACTTAATTTTTTTGCTATTTCCTTTAGCCTTTAATAAATGTTAATAAAGTCAGTTATAATTTTAATTACCTACCTATACTTTTTTAATTAATTTAGGCTTAATAAATAAAAACCAACAAAAATATAACTTAAAACAAAAATAAATTTAAAAACTTTGGAAAAAAAATCTATTTATTATTATTGCAATACAGAAATGCTTTAAAACAGTCATTATATTAATTTACTATATTTTTTAACTAAAAGTCAAACTGCAAATTTGATACAAGAATATACTAAAATTGTATAATTGACACGCCTATCCTGAAAAATACAACTAGTCATTTTATATGTATTTTAATATACTGTTTTTTAATCTAGGCTATAAAACAAGTAGTAATGTTTAATAAAATATTCTTTTTAGTAATTAACATAAAAACATACACACATTTTAGGTATAGGTAACAATTTTACTTGTAAATATTATTGTTGAAAAGTATATATAAAATATTTAAATTATTGTATTTCTACTTATGATATAATAAAATAATTCAACAATCAATTTTAAACTTTCTTGAGTCTTTCCTTTTAGTAAACAAAAGGAAGGCTTACTGATTAAATTTATTAGTCATTAAATAATCAACATAGGACAATAGCATATTTATTTAAAATCACAGACGTAAACGTACTTTTTTAATTTAAAATTTTAAAAGCAGTTTAATACATTTTTAAAAAGGGTTTTTTTTCTGGCTTGTACCACAATAAAACTGCCCTTTTACAAAAAATTTATTGGGTCAAATTTTATAGTGACGTTTAAATCCTCTGGTCGATATTCTTTTATTTTTTACGACGTTTCATCTTTACTTTTTATTGCTTTACTTAAAAGCGAAAGCAAAAACGTGGATTTATATTTATGGTGAATGCGCCAGAAAATAAATATTTGCTGGATTTTTATACAGAATATGATAAATTTCAAGCTAATTTTTTCTGCTTTAACTCAAACTTCGTAGCTTTAGGACAATTAGCATATCTTTTTGTTTATACAATTTATAATTAAACAAAAAAAATAATAAAAAAGGTAGTTATGTCTAAAAAAATAGTAAATATATATTTTTATATTAGAAATTAAACACGCTAGGTATTTAGCACCAAAATACATGTATGGACAACCCAATTTTAATAAAAACTGTTTAACTATCCAACGTCACCTTAGTACAAACCTATCTTTATTATTGTTAAAATTAATTATTTGTAATTTTTAAAATGAATTTGAAATAAGGAATTAAAAAAATAAACGTAGTTTTTTTTTAATATTCTAATAGTCTGACAAATCGGGCAAATTTAAAAATACAAAATTTGTTGACTGTTTTTTAAGAAATTATACTAAAAATTAAAAAAAAACTTTTTAAAAAATAGCTTCTGCAATTAGACCAGTTTCGCTTTAAGGTCGACGTTATATTCTGTAAAAACGTTTAGTGCTGCTTTTAACTAAAGAAACGTTTTATATGAAAACAAAGACTGTTACAGGGATGGGAGTGTGAAAAATATAGAATTAATAGTTGTTGCTATTCACTATTCACAAAGCTATAACATTTTCATTAGTCACTGGTAACGAATTAAGTATAAGGCAATAACTTTAGACTGTCTATTGCATGCATTTAAAAGATCTTGTAATAAATATGACAACATTAGGCAACAACTTTAGACTGTATATTTTTATACATTAAAGAGATCTTGTAATAAAATATAACACTAAGTATTACTTTTGTTTTCACTAAATATATCTAATATTATACAATAGCTTCTAATCAATAAATAAGATACCCAAATACAAAGTACAGGACAAACAAAAAGAGGTTTATAAATACACTTGGTAAAAAGTGGAAGTGTCTAGTAAATAACATTACTGCTAGAAACAATCATTAATAATGAAAAAAAAGTAAATATTTTTAGTTACGGAGATATTTAATGATTATTTCAAATAAAAGATAAACGTGAGGTCTAATGACACATAAAGGGTTATAATGGAAAAAAGGTATTAAACTATTTCCTATGTCACAATGTTTAGTACCTATAATAGGTTATAAGATATAATTTTAGGTTTAATCGCGTACCTAATAATAAATTTACATAAGAACCACAGCTAACACTAGACAAGCACTAGACATGCCAAACATCATTATAACTTGTTTATTTGTTTCTTTTTATATAATATGTAACTTTAGTTGATTATACCTACTACAACACTAAAGAGTTTACTATATTTTATTAGTTGTTGGTTATTATTAATATTTGTTTTATTTTAATTATTTATTGAGTATAAAATTAATTTATTTTGAATGTTAGGTGATTTTTATTATTTAAAATTATATCTCTTTTCAACTTAAAATATTTTTCTAACCTTTTTCTTATTAGTAATTACCTATTGCTTGTCCTTGGTAATTATTTGCCAGTTTTATGCGTATATGTTAGAAATTACCCTGTATAGGCAATTCTTTGAAGCAAAAACTATAAATTATCAACTTGTTTGGAATGCTGCAGAAAAAGGGCATATATTTTTTTGTAAAATCAGGATTTATAGAGAAGCGCAAAAAGCTACTACTAGGAAACAATTATTGTATAACAGGTATTTTAGTTGGGGCTTGTTTCATTTTACATTCATACAAGATACATATTTTTAGGTATTTAATTTTCTATAAACTAAGTAATTTACCCCCAACTAGCGGTTTTTCTTTAAATACGTTGTAACATATTTAATAAAATGATAAATCTAACAATTAACTGGGTAACGAAAATTGTCCATTTTAATTCAACCAAACGAAAATTAACCAAAAACCTAATGCTTTTTTTTGGCTTGTGTTATGTGATTAAAAACTGTAAACATATCAATGATGTAAATAATTTAGATAAGTATAACTTGATAATATATTCTAATTGGTTATGGTTAAAAAAGCCTGGTTTACAAGTTTATAAACCTAAGACGAAATTGTTAACAACAACATATCTTTTTATCGTTTCTGTTTTAATTCATTTCTTTAGTTACCATTAGTTACACGAAAATTAGTAAAAATGTTATAAAACAATTTTATTAAACTCATTTTATTTTTTAATTTAGACGTAAAACCAAAAAGCAATTTTATAGATATTTAAATTATCCTCCTAAAAAGCAATTCTAACTAGGTAAAAATATATACTACAACAATTTTTTTGATTTTGTTGGCCTAATTTAAATAGTTAAAATACACACAAATTTACTGCATTAGTACACATTTTTGTTTTTTCCTTTTTAATTCATGACCTAAGTTTTGGTGAATGCGATAAATATGAATATTTGGTTGCATACAGAACAAGCCCAAAGTTACCAAATATCTAGGATCTTGACCTTTTTGCTACAAGCAGGTAAAGCCAAAAGCTCGCACACGTTGTTTCGGTACCTGCTTTATATAAATTATGTCTAACATTTGAAAGTTCAAATTAAATTTAAATAAATAATATTAATTTTATAAGAAATATTTGCCTTATTTGGGCAGTTTAACGTTGAAGCTGTTGTAATTTTAATGTAAATTAAGCAATTTCGAAAATTCTACATATTTAGGGTTCTTTTTTATACACTTTAAACACAAGTTATCACAACAAAATCATATTTATTATCTTTCACTAAACTTTAAAATAAAATTATCATACATACATACATAATATAAATGTTTATTATTTGCAGTCATAACAGATGTTTCCAGCCAAGCTGTGTAATTACTTACATTTTCCGTCATCATTATAATAGGTAAATAAAAAAAGAAACTTGGTGGTAATCCAACCTTTCATTAATGGTTAAATTATTTTTTTAATAATATACAGTAAACAAAGGAGTGCACGTGCATGTATATAGGTACACTTGTAAAACAAATTTAAGGATACAAAAATAACTCTAAATTTGAGGTTTTTCAAGTGACTGTAGTTTGCTTACAAATGGTCATACTAAAATAAAAATAAAAACGTTTTAAAGGTTTGAGTTTCCAGTTTTGAGATCTTACCACATAAACAATTTTGAAGTAATGTGTACAGCGCAATTCTGATTAATACCGAAAGGTTTCTTTCTTCATTTTTCTGGATCTTTTTTGATCTACAAACTTCAAAATTTGTGTTTCACCTTAACGACTATATGGATCGAATAATTTGTTCTTCTGTTTGTTTTTAGCCATCAATATGTTAGCAACCGCTAATTGCACAAGAAACACAAAAAGGTTTTGAAATCTAGGATAAAATTTTCATACAAATCGGCTATGGTTTTTTAGAAAAAATTATTTCTTTCCCTAAATTGAAAAATTAAGAAAAAAAATGGTGGCTATTGGGATAATAAGGCGCTAAATTAAAAATATGCAAAAACCAGTAATGTTAAACGTGCCTTTACCACTGTATTATGCCCACAAAAATCCTACAAACTTTAATTTAATCCATCAAGCCGTAAGTTTTCTTTTAAATTCAATCGAATTCGTGAAAAAAAATAATAAGATCAATTTTGAATCATAAGATAGTTTCACAAAATAAATAAACTGGTATGTGCTGGGTATCGGACAATGATTTTCTGACATATTTTTGCCGCTGATGACGAATCTGAAGTCAAATAGAGGTCAGAATTGTGGGGGCCAAGGAGGCACAAGCATTTTTTTATTATTGAAAGGAGGGTTATGTAGCACCTCATTTTAAAGGTCCTGATACTAGGTCCTTTGATTCTCTATTTAACGCCACTTTGTTTTTGAAAATCGGTGCAGCCGTTCCGGACTTACAAGCCAATGCCATTAAAACCGCTCTATTTGTATATTTAACCTTTCACTGGTCGCGCAAGGTTTCAGCACACCACTGGTCGCTGCTGGACTCCTAGTCCGCACGTAAATAAAATTGCTTTTCTTTTATTTAAGGGACATTTATGACACTAAAATAATTACTAAACACTAAAATGTATTATTGTGAACTTAATTATGCCAGCAAATAGGGCAAAACACAGGTAATGTTGTGCTATTTTGCTATTTTGGAACTATAAAAACCTATAATTTAAACTAATCAACTAATATATAAATAAACATGCTTTAATGCTGTACAAAAGAGGTTTCTTAACATTATTACGAAAAATTTAATGGGACACCGTGTATCTGAGTGTCTTAAAAAAATGTATTTTTTCTTGCGATTACAACAATATAACACACTTAATAATATGCATTATTCTTAAGAGTAAAACTAACATAAAAATTAAGAAAAAAATAGTTGGCTATGGATTAAATCAATATTTATCTATTTTTAAAGGGTATGTATATAAAAATCTAATAAAACAAGAATACTAAAACATTTATTAACCAAAACAATCCAAACCACCGAAAATAAATCCTATTATTTAAACAAGAATAGCAAACTACACCATTAGCTCATGTTATACTAAATCATTTTTTTGCGGTGAACGATAATCGTAAAATGTTCTCAAATGCTTTCCATTGTGTTAAATGCATTTTTGGACTTAGCTTCATCGAACAGAAAGGAAAGCATTTGAGTAGATTTTGAGACCAGCGCATAAAAATTAAGTACTTAAGATACTCTTTGTTTGACCTCCGAACAGTGCGAACGTTCGTGAAAGACTGTAGAGTTTTACTAGGAGTGGCGGTTAGAGGTACCGTGCGGGCGTTTTTACCTTCGGGGATCGAGTAAAGATTCACGCTAAATTGATGACATCTTTCTTCTTAAGCTAAGCTCTGTGAGCGAAGATTCCTATAAGCTAATGGTATCCTGTTTGGTAGTGAACACGAGGTGTTTCTCGAATATTGTTTTTGCATCGAACAAAAAGCGAAAAGCTCGGGAGCCACCAGGGGCACAGGCCCGACCTTCTGAAGACTCCTACCTAGAATAAAACCCCTTGACAGAGAGGGGCGTACTGGCAATTGGACCCTCGGGGACCTAAGGTATAAACAAAGAAACAACAACAAGTACTTGACATAATTGTTTAGTTAGTTAGTTTTATATACAGACGCCTTAAAAATATACATTAATTGATTCAGTCCATAACCAACTTTTTTATTTTTTTTTTGTTGGTTTCGCTGTTTAGAACAATTAGGTGTTATATATATATTGCTGTAATGGCAAAAAAAGCAATTTTTTTTAATACTCGGATACAAGGTGACTTAGTTGAAAGAATGAAAATTTGGCTTTTATCATAAAAATTATAAAAATAATACTTATTTTAGGTGCGCCACTGTAAACTACGTAAAAATTATAAAACTTTTGTATTTACAGTTTGTTTCTATCTCCATAAATGTCCGAGTAGTAGAAAAAAGTAAACATTGACGAATTTATATAATTATCCTGTATATTCTAAACCAAACAAGTTAGCCTGCATCTGATTGTGTTATTAAACTAAACAGTAAAAACAGAACAGGACATAATCTAATTTTTTTGTATCTCTCTTTCTCCCTCTCTCTCTCGCTCTCTCCCTCTCTCTCTCTCTCTCTCTGTCTCTCTGTCCGTTTAGGCTATACCCTATAGTCCCATCCAAAAAAATCTGATGGAGCCTTTTTGAGCCTTTTTAAAAATTGATCTTAAGTTAACCTGATCCATGAAAATCCGTTCAAAAAAGATCTGCTAATCTCTAACCGTGTTCATAAATTGATCGGATCCTTAAATCAGGTTGGATCCTGCTGACCCAGATGAAAGCCATGCAGGGTTAGTCGGGTTAAACAGAAGTGTCAAAATCGGCTGTTTCGTTTTTTTAGGTTTCAATCATTTATGTCGTGCTTGTTACAAAAGGAAAAAGTATAAAAACAATAATTTGATATTTTATTGATAATTTACAGCTATATATAATAAACTACCTTTGAGAAACACCCGGTATATAATTACTTTCCTTTTGCCTGCTTCCCCACCCCTCCCCCAAACAAAATCCTGGCTACGCACATGCGTGTTCAGAAAATAACGGAAGACCCAGTAAGTTTTCAAAACAGCTGGTTGCATCTACCTCAACCCGGGTCGTAGCTTCCGCTGTATCAGCCGTATCACCCCGGGTTATAGATGCCCCCTGAAAGCAAAAATTATTGGTAGAAAACTTTCAATTTTTGGTTAAGGTGGGATTGTTTTTTTTGCTAGGAATGAAAAAAGCAATGCTGAAATAGCAAAACAATGTTTTTGAAAGTGGGGACCTTTTTTTGTGTTTTTGGTCTTCCAATTTTTTGGCCCCTGCAAGGGGAGATGAGGATTTTTTTCTGGTCTTCAAAATTTATTTTGGGGCCCCTTAACTTATTGTGATACGGAACCCCTTCAAGGCCCGCTACGCCACTGGCACCAACCCATCGAATCAATATTTGAAAACGCATTGGGTCTTCAATAAAGCTAAATATTACAATTTTAAGTGACAAAAAGAGAAAGTTGCGTAACCAGAAAGGTGCAATATTACGTGGAATATAAGAGAAAGTTTAAAAAACTACAAAAGGGTTAAACTTTCATTTTATCATCCTTAAAAGATTTTAAAAAGCCGTGTCAGTTTCTTTTGAGTATTAGGTAACATAATACATTTAGTGTTTAAGACTAACGTTACTAGTTTAAACATCTGCAAAAAAATTTATGAGTGTTTGTTTTTAAAGAGATTATATATATAAAAAATCGTCAAACATTAAATCAATAACATATATAAAAATGTTGAATTATTTAATAGGGAAAAGGCTTTGTACCCTTTATTAGGCCGTAAATAAAGAGGCAGTAATGGTGGTGACTACGTGATTTAAGCAGCAGACATCGAGTGTCCTTAAGGTAATAAAAAGCACTTAAAAAGATTATTATTTGTCTAGATGTATGGATAAATTTAAAAAAAATGTGAGTTTACAATTTTAAATATATTTTATACTAATTTTAGGTTGTGGTCAATACACTAGGTTGTAAGGCCCTTAAATAAATAAAAAAAATTAAGTAAATAATATTTTTATTCATATTGTAATTCATAAAGTAGTAATGGTTTGCTTTTTAATATTATCTTATTTTGCAGTGCGTTTTAATACCCAATTTATTTATCTAGTTAAAGACCTGTGGTAGACGGTAGTAACTTTGATCGCTTTAAAAGTAATAATAAATATCATATTAACCATTATATAAATGGCAAAATTATAAGGCGGTACGCAATAATCATAATTGTAAATGCAAATTAGTTGGTAGGTACTAAGGTATGCAAATTCTATTTTACATATCGCTGAGTTACGATACATATTTAGAGTTTTGCCGTGGCAGAAATTTGCTTTGGTAACAACAAGAATGCGATGTAGCTTTAAAATGAGTAATATCATTTAAAAAAAAGGATATCTTATTCATTTGCAAAAATATGCTCACAATTTAAAATTGTAATATACACACTATATGTAACAGTGTTTTGAAAAGATTATGTAGTAAAAATATTTAGTCTGTTTGCTTTAAAAAAACTGTTGGTAGTTGAGTTGCTAGACGCATCGGGATAAAACAGATAAAGATTGTTAAATTGGTAGACATAGATAGTTTAGTTGCTAGACGGAGACATTGTTGAGTTCTAGACGTAACCTAGACGTGACCTCACTGTCGTTGATAATATTTTCAAATGATTATATATAGAAACTGAGAAAAGTTGTTTTTTTGTTGGACCCCTCCCCATAAAAAAATAAGTTTCAAAAGATGATTACTCTTTTTGTATTTTTTACGTGAGTATAATGAAATTTTATAGACAAATTCTAACTTTTGCAAAATTATCTAATTTTTTAAATACGGTAGAAAATACTCCAGTACGAGACCTTATTACAGTTAGGTAAAAATCGGTGGCGAATTTTTGACACCAAATTGTGTTGGTACCTAGGGTAATCGAAGGGTTAAATTATGTTAGCAAAAATTTTGACACTGCGCCGTAAAGCAGGTAGGTACGGCGCCCGACAGGGTAATTAAAACAGTTTTAGGGAATTACAAATGGTCAGTCTGGTAACCAAATTCTTTTTTTTAATTCCTCAGTTAAATCAAGACTAATACACACTTACGAATGGTTAGTTCTAGTAAGCAGCTACATGTACTAAAATAATATTAGCTCTGATCAGTAAGTTCTTATATTTCAATTTATTTTCTTTTAATATTTTTTGTTGAATGTTTAACTTATTGGCAGTTTTTGACGCGATTTACGCAGGCAAAAGGAAATAATGACCAAAAAGTAAAAATTATTATCTACAGAGAATACTAAAATTATTTGTAAAAATCACAAATAAAAATACAGGGTATATTTATAATTCAGTATAGTAGTCCAACAGCTTCGATACAATTAAAATAAGCGCTGTATAAAAATACAATTTTCTATTAGTGTTAATGTTAAAATTTACTTTTAATAGTTTTTCCTATTTTTCTAATTTTATATGTATATAAACAAGGACCAAAATTTATCTTTCTTATTTATTGACTTAGATATTTTTAATTGTGACTTGTAACTTACACGCATAAACTTGTTAAATTATTGTTGCGAAAAAGCAATAACTAATAATGAAAAAAAAGATCATACACAATTTTTGCGCCAAAAAAAAACTAAATTTTGCTCCTTGTAATAACTAAACCAATAGACAATTTATGAGAATGTTTGGTGTCTTTAAAAATTGTTTCAATGTTACTAAAAAAAATTAATTAGTAAAAAAAAATTATTAAAACAAAATATAAATTTTTAAGGGAGGCTCTCCCTGAAAAAAAATCAAACATAGTTGAATCTGCTCAAATCGACGAAATTCGTATAATTATGCAATTTTGACAAAAAAAATTTTAAGGGTTCCTTTGGGGAGAAAAATGAATTTCTTAAAAATAATAATAATAATTTTGGCTTAAATTACTATTTGCTAGAAAGTTTCCACTTTTAACGGGTTTCCGGTGGAAAAATCAGAAAAATAGTTATTTTATTAATTTTTAAGGGGTTTGGTTAAAAAAGTTAAAAATTGTTTTAATTATACTAAAAATAGTTGTATAGACGTCCTTTCTTTTTAACTTTCTTTTTTGATAACTAAAGCATACGCAATTTGAACCAAAAACCCATTCTTCCTTACTGCAAAATTGTAACTAAACCAATTAATTCTTTTTGTCCCGGTTTTAAAATTTTTATATTTTTAATAACTTTTGTTGTGTTATTTATTTATTTTAAATAATAAGTAATTACTCGCTTAACTGTAATCCGAAATGAGCAGACCCTTCAAATAGTTTCAACGACAAAACCAGAGATTAGATACGTAATGTACAGGGTGGTCGGTTATATTTTGAACTTTGTTTTAAGTTGTGATAGTGTGTTAGTTTATTTTGACGCAATAAAAATTAAAATTACTTCTATGTACTTAATAAACTTTAAAATTGAAGGGCCTATTGTAAAAACTCGATAAGCTACAATCACAAAATACGGAGTTAATACATTTTAAGTTACAAAAATATGTTAAATAAATAAAAAAAACTTAAATAGCTTTTAATGAGTTAATAAACTCTAATAATAATACTTAAAACTTTCTTATTGTCACTTATCATATTTATATTAAAATATAGCTTTTAGCGTTAGTTTTATTGTGTAGAAATTATTTTAAAAAACCTTGCCAAATTAAGCTATACCTAACATGTTTTTTTATTTTTGCATATTTAGTTTTATAGCTGTCTAAACATGTTTTTTCTAATTTAGTTTTGGAATTATAAAACATTTAAATAAAGTATTTAGCTTGGTATTTATAACAAAAAATTGATTTTTTTAAAATTATTTTATTAGATATTTTTTAACATAAAGTAAGGTAAAATAAACAATACCTTAAATCCATTTCATTAATTATTTTGACTAAACTACCACATGTAAAAATAATAAAATATTTGAATTCAGATTCATCTCTTCGCGTATGATTACCTTTTATGTTGAAATTTAATGGTTTTGCTAATTTTGCATTTGTATAAGTCATTGTTTAATGTACGATCTAATATGTTTTATAAGGTTTATCAATAAATAAATGCATTTAATATATTCTCTTATGAAATGTTTAATGTATTTTAAACCAAATGGACAATTTACAGTTACTTTATAAAAAAAACCAGACACCAAATCCATTAACGCACTTTTAAGATAAAATATAAAAGTCTGTTCAACTTAAATTAAATTATTATCATGTATTAAAAATATCAGTCTTTGTTTAATGTTTAAACAGTAATATAAATGTTGATTTATATTTTTCGATAAGGCAAACGTTCATTACATTAAAATTAATTAAAACGCGCGGTTTTGTTTCTTAATGCCAATTAAATTTTATTTATGTATCGTTATAATTATGTGACACAAATATTTATTATTAATTTTTTCCTTACATAAAATACTTTGGGTTGCAAAATAATTAAAAATTAAATAATTAATTATTGTTTTTCTTTACATATTTGCCTAACAACATATTTTTATTTATTATGATTACAAAAAATATAAATAACGTCCTTATAAAGCATTTTGTTACATTTTCGGTTAATTTTTTTACTGATTTTGAACTGGTATTATAGAAAAATATAATTTAATAATATAACCAACCAGAACAACATACTTTTTCCTAATTTATATTAGATTTTTAATCTATACAGAGGGTCCACTAATTAGTGGTACATAAAAAAGCACAGATTTCTTATTCAAAAACGTTCAGATTTAACGAAACCTACACGTGGGTAATAATTAGCAAGATATAGGGTGTAAAAATAAAAAAAAATATTTCGATAATCTTTATTAATGTTTTGAATGTTGGAACAAAAGTCGCATGGGCGCCGGGAGTAGGCTGAAAGTGGGTGCACTTGCACCTCTCTGGCTTTTCGGTAGTGTCGGAAAATGTATGAAATATCTACATTTTGAAGGGAAGGAGACAAGAGAACATATTATGTAAAAGATACGAAATACATTTTTAAAGATGAAAAATTGTCTTTTTATGAAAATGTTAAAAGAAAAGTTAAAAATAAGGGCCTTTTCTTGCTCCTTCAATTTCTTTTTGGGGTCAGTATATAAAAATGTTTGAAAAATTAAAATTGTGTGGATTCGATGAGGAATTTGCTCTTCAAATTTCTCTTGCCCCTTCACCTTTTCAATTTTTTGCACCCTACTGGATGTCATCCTGCCGGCTACTATGGATAGTCGATATTTAGGACATTTTGACATGAACTAATCAATTGATTTCTATATAAAAAAGGTCTCTTTTTAAGATATTCACGTTTAAGTTGTTTAGTACAACTAAAAAATTCCCTGAAAAATCGTATTATCCATGGGGGCCATGGCCTCCCCATTTCATGTCACATCCTTTGTAACCGATTATTTTTTTACCTTAACAATACCTAATTGCAAATATGGATATTTAATGACGATATGCCCCCCCTTGAAAAGGTGATATGACCGCCCCTGGCTGCAACTGCCTCATCATATCATATACGAATGATGTAGTTTATTCTTCTATATAATTTTTAATTGCACAATTTAAACACAAATATCTTAAAAACGGTGGTTTGGAGCGACTCTTGCAAAAAAAAAAATATTTTGTGTAGAAAACATAGGATACTTGACTCTTTAACTTAGATGGTACACACAGAGTGTGTAGAAATGTTTTTAATATTATTGTTAAAAGTATTGTAGAAAATTGTCTTAATAAAAAAATTATTCTGATATTTACAAAGCCAATTTAGTTTTTTAAATACTAAAAATTTATTTTATATTATATGTAAATAAGCAATATTTATAAATCTAAACAGTTTTTGAAAGTGACAGCATTATTTTCTATGAAATTTTGCAAACACAGATCGCAGCCTCTAGGGTTCTAAATAGCATTGAAGACAGGGTTATTTTTAAATAAAATACCAAATTAAGTCTTTTCAAATCGAAAAATTCTGGCCTATACATATTATAAAAGGTCCACTTGATCCAAAACCACGAAGTTGGCCCGAGGCAAAACAGCAGACAAGCAAGTTCCCCTCTCGCCCTTCGATTACCATCAACCCTCGCTGGTTTCCATGGCAACGGGAGCGGGTGGGGTGCAGCCATCTTTAAATTGTCGCTGCTGCTGGTGCAGCTCCAGCTGATTTAGTGAGGTTGCCGTTAATTTTCTCCTTTGCTTGCACAAAATGCAATTTATGCTGCAAGTTTTAAGTGGCTTTTGCTTGAGAGTGTGGTTGGAAAAAGTTAATAAATATAGAATTTTTATTTAGCTGCGAATAAAAAATAATTTTGGTATTTTTGTAAAGTATTATGGTTGCTCAGTTATGTTAAAACATTATTATATTTTTAAATTATCTTTCTCATTCACTGGGTGAAGAATCTTGTGGTAAACTTGGTTACTTATACAATTACACAGGATAATCCAAAGGGGGCCAAACAAGGCAATATTTGTGGTTTCTCTTCTAATAAAATAATGTGAAATTATTTCGTTCTGAAGAAATTATTAGAGTTTAAACCAAAAAATATACCCTAAAATTGACAATTTCCTAATACTTGCCCTATTAAATTATTGGTGCGTTTTGAAACACACTTAACCTCTTGTCTAGAGATTTAATGAGGAAAAAAAATGTTTTTATATTTTGAAACAAAAATATAAATTTTAATTATACAATGTGTGCACCAAATAACTGTTTTTTTATAATTTTAAAATACAATTATTTTTATTAAAAAAATGCTTAATTTAAAATGCGGATAAACGAAAAAATATATTAGGTACAACGTAATTGCAAAGCATGAAAAATTAATAATAAAGTTTAATATTTTTTTGACCGTCCCTGATTACTTGGCTCAATTAGGTGTAAACTAAAAAAGGTCTTTGTTTAATATCAAAAATATAAAGATTTATTCAATAAAAAGTTTAAATTTTAATTACTTCTTCATGCTATTTAAATAAAAAGTTACTATTTTTAATATTTTCCAAAATAAAATTATTGTACTTAATATTAAATCATCATAAAATAAGTTTTTTCACTTTTATTCCAAAAACAAAATATATATACATACATTTTTTCTAATAAATTTTAAAAAATCCTTTTTTAACAAATTAATTTTAGGCTAAATTTTCTAATAACCATAACCAATTAGAAAATATACCTTTAATTATTTTTTTTTGCTAGATAATCAAGTAGTTGGTAAAAAATTATTATTTTTATAGATTTTAATTTTTTAAGGTATTATTTTGGTATTTTGGCACCACCCTGTACCTACTGCATAGTGTATATTATATTATAGCCATTAGCATTTAGGATAAGCAATACCTTTTCTTTTTTGAAATAATTAAAAAATTACAGGTTTAGTAGAATCAATCCGTGGACACACTGTATAAGAAATTTGCAATTTAAATAGGGAAATAGGTTCACTTTCTGTCAAAAAATAGATTTTCGTACGACCTTGAATGCATATTATGTAAAACATTTAATTTTATTATTTTAATAATTTCTCAACTAAGTATTATAGTCTCTGGGCCAGTAATAAAATTGAATTTATGATAATAACACTATTAAAACCTATTGAGGGGTTCTTTTAACGGGTCTACCACGAATATCCATACCGCCATATATGGAAGTGGCGCTTTAACCCAACCTGTCAATGTCAAATGTTTCGGGCGTCGGACTAGGCGAACGCGTTACTTTTTTGTCGAAAAGCTTACCACAATGTTTCACATGCAATTTTTAAATATTTTGCCAAATATCGTTAGTGTTGCAGTCAAGAAACTATAAGGTTTATTAACATTTTTTGGGTATAGGATTGGGCGGATTTCGTAATTTTTACCTTACGATTTTTGGCACAATGTTTAAAAATTGCATGTTAAACATTGTGGTAAAGTTTTCCGACAAAAACAGTACGCGTTCGCCCAGTCCGACACCCAAAACATTTGACATTGACAGGCTGCGTTAAAGCGCCTCTTCCATATAGTTTGGTATGAATATTCGTGGTAGACTCGTCAAAAGGAACTAAAATGGTTTAAAAGGTGTTATTATCGTAAAATAAAATTTAAGCAAAATAAAGTAGGTTTCTATTATTCAACTTTCTGTTTAATAATTTAGTTACAAAATATTAATACTACCTTTTTTTATACGACAAATGGAAAAACAAACCAATAAATAATAAGCTCCTCAATTGTAAGAAAATGCTAATTTCATGTAGGAGTGATGCAAATTTTAAATAATTTGAATAATATAATAATAATTTACTTTATATTTTTAAAATGTTTCTTAAGATTTTTCAGGACAAAATACCAAAAATAGCAAGTTTACATTTATTTTTCTTTAGTTCACGTTGCGTAAAACCCAAATACTTATGTGGATATCGGGTGTACCTGCTACATAATATATCTAGCTGAAACATTTTAAATAAAAACAAATATTTGAGATTTAAGTTAGTTAATAAAGTGCATTCTTGCTTAACCTTTAATTTTACAAAAATAGATACAATAAATAAATATTAATTTTTATACTACTCTAATAACAACAGCTTCATTTTAAGTTTGAGACATTATATATATTTATTCAATACAAAGTTTTTCATTTTAAGCCTAAATTAAAAAAAAATAAGAATTAACAATTGTAGAAAATAAAAAGTCTTGCTTACCAATGATTATAAATATTAGTGATATCTTGTGGGGGCACTGCAGAATTTACAGAAGCGACACGTACCTGATATAACTTATCTTAAATTATGCCGTATTTTTTCATTAACTACCCATCGCAGACAGTTTTACCAGACTAAAAGAAATCGATGGTCAGTATTTACTATGAAATTCAGATAAGAAGAATTTTAATTTGCATACAATGTAACAAGATAAATGAAGGATTAACAAACGAATATTAAGTTTATAATTTTGGAAAAAAACATAATCACGCCATTGTAATTACATTATTCTTTACAATGTTTTGTTGAAATAGGGTTGTTTTAAAACAATGTTTTAATAAATAATGAGATTTTTAAAAATATGTGTTTAAAAAATTGCCTATTTATGGTTTGAATTTAAAATTATTTACTATGCTGTAAGGTAAATAACTAATTGCAGGATTTGAATTTCAGACATATTATGGATACTGTAAATGATTAGGATTTCCGGTCATTTTTTAATTTCAACAATACATTTATTAAATTTACACATCCTAAATATTATTTTATTTTAAATCATTACATAAAAATGACAAAGCCAAGTAAAGGAAAATTTAAATAGATTTGATTTAAAGTAACCACTATTTGACAATTTAGAATACTAATAACAAAATATTTCTCCAAAAGAAATTAAGCATAATAATCGACCGAAATTTGGATCAGATATTAAAAATTATCAGTAGAAACAATAATTAAAATATTGTCCAAGGTAATATTTAGTCCAGTATAGTTAAAAAAAATCGGGTGCATTTATTTTAAGAATATAATCAATAATTAATTAAAAAGCCACGGTATTAGATACATTTAGCACTATTAAAAAAGGTTTTTTTTTATTAACTACTTTAGCAAATGAACAGTTTTAAAGAATTTTGAAAAACGTGTTCTTTTTATTACCTGGGCATTGTTTGACGTATAAAATAAAATACAATTCTTACCATTGTCCTCTGTACGAAATTTACGTCGAATTACGTTTTATTTCTTACTTTTCCATAAAGATTCACTCCCTAAAATTTGTTGGTAGAGTTTCTAAGGGGTATACTCAAGCTGCTAGATGGTGTGAGGTAATAACAACATTATTAATTAAGGATTTTTAAGTTGCTACACAAAGATGCACGAGTTGCTGAAAAAACATTGTTGAGTTTTTAGACGATAAAAAACGCATGCTTCATACCATTTTTTTCTGTTTTGCTTAATTTTGCTGTTAAAACCCGTTTATTTTAATAAGTGGGTGACTCCTGCACGGTTCGTCCGTGGTAATTTTTTATACTTGAACGGTCTGATTCTATTTATGAATGCATAAAAGAAAAAATTTGACATAATTCTTAAGTAAATTTATAAAGGGTGTATCAGTATCAAGTTAAATAAGAGAATAAAAAACACAGATTTAACTAACCAGAACTAACCATGACCCTAACCTATGCTTTATCTTCGGTAGAAAACAATTGAGTAATATTAAGTAACAAAACACCGAAAACCATATTTTATGTTATAAGATACAGGGTGAGTTTTTTTAATGTTTACTGAAGGGATCTCAGAAACCGCTGCAGCTACAGAGATAATTAAATGGGAAAAAAATTGTAGTTTTTAAAGCTTAGTTTAAATCACCTTGTGTTTCTTCCAAAAATAGCTTACTAGATATTTAAAAAAAACGTTTTTTCAAAAATCTTTTTTCCTTTGCAGCTTAGTTAATATTCAAAATAGAAAACAAGTGTAAATAGGAAACCTGAGGATATTTATCTTCTTAATAAAAGGTAAAATCTCATATTAAATATAGTATTTCTTTTTAAGGATACAACATAAATTTGCAATTTTTAAAATGGAAACCATAGTTAGTTAGCTATGATATTTTCAAAGAAATGCGTTTTTATAACTTTAAAATAAATAATTTTAGACACTAACACTTAAAAAAATATCCAAGATTTTATTTTCTAAAGTTTTTTAAAACGTCTAAAAACACTTTAATAGTTTTGTTTGGTTAAATTTTAAAAAACACACTAAATTGATTAAAATTAATAACAAAAACCAACAACAAACAGTAGGAATTAATTTAACACTACTAAACTTACTACTAAATAATTAAAATAGTGCTTTAATTTAAACTAAGTAAAAAAGGGGATCATTTCTATCTATTTAAAAATTATTAAAAGTTTCACTATTATTGCCTCTACCCATGCTATATCTTTTAAAACCAAATTTGTTGCCTTATGGACTTAACTCTTATACGTTATAATCCTAAGCAATTATTGTTACGTGGACTGAGTCCCACAAGCATATAAGAGTTAAAATATTCATTGAAAAGTCTCTCAACAAAAGAAAAGAATTTTTTAACAGTTCTGGTTCACTTTTTTCGTGACCAACTAGAAAAACACGCAAATTCAAAAATTAGTAGGTAAGTCCTAAACTACGTTATTTTTTATTTAAAGTATATCTTGCCATACATCGTAAAAGAACTTATAAAAATGCCTTTTAAAAAATGTCATAGCCAAATATAGTTTTTTTGGAAAAAAACGTTTTTTCTGTTTATATCTAGTAAGCCATGATTTTTCTGAAAGAAACAAAAAGGGGTTTAATTCTTTCCCCATTTAACCATCTCTGTAGATGCAGCAGTTTTAAGGATCATCGAAAAAACTCACCCTGTATTGACAGTATAAGGAATGCTTAATAATTTTTGACGTTGGGTTTTTACTTGTCTGTAATAAGGTCAATTCTAGGAATTCAATAATCTTAATCTATTTTATCCACGTAGTAGCAACTTATGTACAGTGTTTTCATTTATATTTTGCCACTTAGTTTTACCTTTAACCAAGAATACTATAAAATAAACGTCCTGTATAAAGTTTCATACTTTTTTTATCTTTTATCTTTTGAGCATAAAAAACAAACAAATAAACATCAAATACTCAACAAAAATGAAGGGGTAAATATTTATTAAAAGGAACATCCTGTATATTATGTCACCAATAAAAGTCTTTTAAAATACCACATTTAATTTATCTATATTTATTAGTTTTAGAAATATGACCACTAAAATCTAAAAAATAGTAGATATAACTTCCATTATGCCTACCAACGGCACTAAGCTGAAACTAGATGTAATTATATCCGGATTTAAATGGCCATATTTTTGAAACTATTTAAGATAGATATATCAAATTTGGTATTTTTGTAAGCTTTTTTAAGGTCCTTTTAATGACAACATAATATGTACTTAGGGTGTACCTTCATTTTTCTGGCGTTTTTGATGTTTTTTGGGTTTGGTTTCTCTTTATGTTCAAAAGATAATAGGTAAAAAGTATGAAACTTTATACGGGATGTTTTTTCTATTCTTCTTGGTTATAGTTAAAAGTGAGTGGCAAAATATAAATAAAAACCCTGTACACCGGTTTCTGAACGGTGAACACATGAGTTGGTACAATACATCAGTCAGAATAATAGATAACAAAAATAAAATATAATATTTTTATACAGAAACATATTTATGTATATACTTAAAAGAATTTGTTTAGATAGTAGGAAAGTAGTTTTTGCTTTATCTCGGGTGACAAAAAAATCCGATTAGCGCATTTTTATGAAAGCTCTTTCTGGTAGTGACAAAAAAATGATTTCGGGCAATACGAGTGCAGACAACCTTTGTATTTTGTATTTTCATTTCTTTTTAAATTTAATAAAATTAAAATATTTTTTTACATATCATAAAATATTTCCATTTTTTTCCCAACATATTAAAAACCAAGTAAATTACATGTGGTTATTAGTTTTCTTGTAAAATATAAATTATAAATATAAAAATACTTATTTACCCAAAAACAAGTTGTACCAACCCTGTGAAAATAATTCCTACCACAGCACAAAACTTCCATCCCCTTTTTATAAGCAAACAATACAGCCAACTGAGATGAGGACATGTAGACAAGTAAATTCTCCATTTTAAGGGGCAACCAGACACGTCAATATCGTCAATGTCGCGTACTCGGATAAGTCGTTTGGGACATAAATTTAGCTTGGCGACAATATGGATAAGTAATGGTTAATTGTCTTAGGTTAGTTTTTATGAAGCCGCAATCCTTAGCTACAGGGTGTTCGTAGATACAAGTTATACATTTTGACAGATTGTAGCTTTAATAGCAAAAAGCCCCTTTACCAAATATTGTTCATATAAAAGGTTTAAAACCCTCACTTAAACCATATTATTTCTATAGTTAAATATTTTTAACCAAAGCGTGTGATATCATGCAAATATTTTTTAAGCTATTAAAGTGGTTAAGCCTATAAAAAAATATTTTTATCTCAATTTTATTTCTCAATTTTTACAACGATTTTCAATTTATACAGAACTTAATATTTTGCATAATTATGCGCATTTGTTTTCGAAATATTTTTGTTTTGTTGGCATACGTTAATAAAAACAAATGATTGGTAGACATATAATTAGCTTTATTGATTTATGAGGTGTAACAAAATGCAGCAGTAACTCGTTTGTACTTTTATTTTTAAATATTCTTTATTTACTAATCTATGTTAAAACCTTGATATCAACTTTAAAAAAGAGTTGTAATTAATATATTGTCAAGTTTTAATTATTTTATTATTTAAAATGGCTTCAGACTATGTTAAAGAATAATAGATTACTATTGTTTGTGTAAATACCTTATTATTTCATTATTCTTATTTATTATAGGTATCTATAATAATTTTAAATTTCTACTTAATATTTTCTAGTCTTGCAAAATTTAAAGATAAACAAGTTTATCCCACTTTCTGGGTTTTTGACAATAGTTTACCTTTTTCTTAAGAAAAATGTAATAATTTGTTTATATATAAAAAATTTTAATATATTTTTGGTTATTTGTTACAACTTTAATTTTATATACTATTAGTTTTTTTATTTTACATTTAAAATCATATATTTAAACGAAATCTGATTTCTTAATAATAAGTCAAAGTCCCTCTATTTTGTGTTTTTATACAATTATGCTAGTGTCTTTATTAAGTAAATTTATAATTAAATAATTTTAGATAAAATAAATTTCCATTCTAATCAGTAGGTACATCTTAAAATTTTGCCCTTACTTCTAAATAGAAAGGCCTTTAATATTACCGATTTAAGAACAATTTTGAGAACTATTGTTTCTCCATTTGTAAGCATAAATATCATAACTAAAACACTGCTTTTGAATTAAAAAACATGATCTATCGGTCCTGTTTCGCGAACAATTTCTGGGCACACTGTATACAAGTTCAGCTAAGTAAAAAGGTATATGGGCTAGTAAAGCAACAACAAAGCGAGACCGATGCACAGTGCGTAAGGAGATAGGGGCAAAAATCGTCAATCTCATTACACTAAAATACATAGTTCTGTTATTACGTTGATGAGGGTACTATGATTTGCTAATAGAGAAAGCATAGTACTGTATATTAATATACTTTAACACATTATTACACAAGTTATATATTTAATTTGTTACGAAAATATGACTTTTGACATTTTTGTTCACATAACGACGCACTGTGCGGTGTGTCACCTTGTTTACATGCCGAAATTATTTGTTTAACCCTCCCTGTTGGTATTTTTTCACCGCGTTGTCGGTGAACCTTTTGACTTAGCTCATGCTATACAGGGTGTTACAAATTTGAGGGGCACCATTAGAAAAATGGTAAGAGATACAGGGTTGGTTAAATTAGGGCAAAGTTGTGCATTTTCATGCTTAACTATAATCCATTTTAAAAAATACAAATTTGCAGCTGTTCCGAAATTATCCGGAAAAAACAAAATTGTGCAAACCCAGAAAACTTGTTTTATTTAAAGAGCATAGTCGATTAAAACAAACGACACATTAACATTGTTACTTTTTCTGTTTTATAAAATATTGTCACTAAATTTAAGATCAAACATTATGCTTTGAGCCACTATAATCAACTTTGTTTTTTAAATGGGCAGAATATTTGGTTTAAACTTAATAAAACCGTACTATAATTCTTAATATAAATCCAACCTTATATCACACTTTACATTTATGCCCCGTTACGAACCAAAAACCATCATTTACTATTTTCCATTAAAAATTACGTTTTTATTTCAAACGACTTATGAAAATTCCATTTTAAGGTAAGTATGCATCCATTTTTTTATAACTAGTCCTTATAATTCTTTATAATTAATTTATTTATTTACTATTAAACTCAAAAATTACAAAAATGTAATGTAATTTACATACATTTACGTACGTAATAAAATAAAGCATTTAATTTAATCAAACAACTTTATCAACTTTGTCGTAGCCTGTCATAAAAAATGGATGCATACCTACTTACCTGTAAACGGATATTTCTCCGAACGTTTGGGAAAAAGTCGTTATTTGTATTGACGAAATAGTGAATGATGATGTATTTTCAGTTTGAAACCTTGCATACATATAAAGTGTAATATATTATTGGATTACAAATATAAAAACGAGTTTATTTAGTTTAAAACAAAATATTCGCCCGACTTAGAAAAGAGTTTGATGGTCGCTCAAAGACAAAACGTCGGATCTTAAATTTAAAGAAACCAGTTTATAGAAAGAAAAAAGTTGCAACTGTGTCGTTTATTTTAAAATATTTCTTCGAATAAACTTAAAAAAATAAAAACAGTTTCGAAAGATTTAGTATTTTTCGGATAATTCCGAAGATTGCAATTTTTAAATAGTTAAGCATAAAAATGCGCAATTTGGCCCTAATTTTAACCAACTCTGTATCTCTTACGGTTCCCGAGATACTAATAGTGCCCTCGAATTTGTAACAGCCTGTATATTTTGTGAATAAAATATTTCCAAATTTGTACCTAAACATATATATATATATATATATATATATATATATATATATCCACATATATATGTATACATATATACATATATATATATATATATATTTAATTACCACTCAAGTTACTCTTTCAGATATTATCCAAGCACAAAGGTTGGTGAACTAAGCCAAGCTAAAACAGCTTTTCAGTTTTTTTATTCCAAAACATCATAAATAGTCTGCTGAGTCAGACTTCTCAACTGCATGTCTGCTTTTCGGGTATCAACGGTCCTAAATTTTAGCTTATCGCATAAATTACGCTTAAAAACGAAGACTTATTGAAAATGGGGTGGATTTCGGGGTTAATTGAAAAACTTATTTCATGATCTTAAGAAATATTTAATATTAATTTATTGTGATAATTTTAAGGCTATCGTTATGTCTATTTTTAATTAAAATAGTCTTTTTTAATATGCTAATATTTAGATCGGGATGTCATATATTTTTAAGACTATACAGAGTATTCAGTAACTGAAACCTTAAGGGTTGATGTAGCAATAAACACTGGGAAACGAAAACTTTATATGAACACATGTCTTAAATGTCTTATTTACTTTTTGAACTACGGGGTGTTAAAAATTAAATAAAACATTGTTTTTTTCTATAATAACTCTTAAACCAATTCAGATCTTTTTAAAAAAGTAGAGGGATGTCTGCTTTGCAATAGAAAACATTTTTTGGCATACAAGAAAAAAATATTTTTAGCGGTGTAGTTCATTAGGGTTTTGGAGAAAATATTTTTTAAGAAAAAAAAGTACGCCACCGCATTTTTCAAAAATAAAAGACTTTTTTATTTGAAGTACGGTTTTTGCGTAAATAAATAAAAACCATTTCTCCGCATTATGGAATCCCTATCTAATTAAAGAATAAATAATAAGGGTAATTTATTAGTGCAGAATTTGATAAAGCGATACGAAATGACCGTGCCGAAAAATAGTTTTTATTTATTTACGCGAAAGCCGTACATTAAATAAAAAAGTCAATAGATCAAATTTGTTCCATGCCAAGTGAAAATTTAAAATATTTTTTTCGAAAAACTGCAGTGATGTACTATTTTTTTTTAATATTAACTTTAAACCCCTTATGGACGACACTGGTACAATTTTTTTTGTATGACCAAAAATGTCTTTTAAGGGGGTAAGGTATTTAATTTACAAATCACGTTTTCAAAGTCGGTGCCCCTGATAACTTCAAAACTACTGCACCGATCCTTTTGAAATTTTAAACACTATTTCTGTACGTCATTTACGAGGTAACGCTGTCGAGTTTTTTTAAGCGCATTGGTTTAAGGGGGGTAAGGTATTCAATTCACAACTCACGTTTTCAAAGTCGGTGCCCTGATAACTCCAAAACTACTGCACCGATCCTTTTGAAATTTTAAACACTATTTCTGTACATCATTTACGAGGTAACGCTGTCGAGTTTTTTTTTTTTTTTCAAAATTTTGATTTTGCAATAACAAATTAGCCGATTTTTTCCCACAAAATTGTGTTTTTCACTTCAAAGTGTTCGAAAAAATAAAGAAAATTTGTAAAAAAATAAAAACTCGACAGCGTTACCTGGGGGAAAACTATTATCTAACGAATGAACTTTGATTTTTTGATTTCGGATGATCCAGCACCAAGTTATGAGGGGCACCATGCAATTCAACTTTTTTCGAGACACGTCCGAACAATTGCTGCCATTGCCGTATTTTATAATATTTTTTGTAAAAATTTGATGAAACATTCTTCGAATGTCATACTTTAATGTACCATTGGTTGAGTAAATAAATTTTAACTGTGTCGTCAGAAAAAAATCATGAAAACATGGCTTTTTTGTACGATTTGACCTTAGCCCCCTAATGCATAGATGTGGTCTTGTTCTCTTCTTCTCTGTTAAAAATTTGGATTGGTATAAAAATTATTATAAAATAATAGTTTAAAAAAATTTTCGAACACTTCGTTGTTCAAAAACTAAGACGTTTAAGAAATAGGTATGTTTATATGAAATTTTTTTCCATTTTTTATTGACCCCATAAAGTTTGTCGGTTGAGTTACTGGACGTAACTCGTAACGTATAGTTACGCGTAATTAGTAATTTACCTAAAATATTTTTAAAAACTTAAAATTATGAAAGACGATTATTTTAGGTAAACAAAAGTACCTTAGTATGGCTAAATAATTTTAGATATGTTGATAAGTAGGTTTTCTCGTAATATTTGGAAATAATAAAAAAAAATGCTTAATTAAAAGTATTAAAAAGTGATTAAAAAGTCCTATACTTTTTTCTTATCGCTAATCATTGCTTGGAAAAATTAGGTGTAAATTAATAAATATATTTTTTATAAATTATGGATTTTACTTTTTATATGCATACAATATCAAATAAAGTTAAACTGTAAAAAGTAAAATAAATAAAAATCAATTTATTCAACAAGAAGTTAAAAGTTTTATTACTTTTTACGCTATTTAAATAAGTAGTTAAAAAATATTTATAACCGATTTTAAATAAAAATATATATATATATATTTTTATCTAATTATATATTGCTTTTCTTGTATTTAGCATTAACCCTTATTTATCTCAAGTTACCATAACCAATAGCAAAAAAAATTATACACTTTTGATCATTTTTTCAAGTAATATTTCTGCAATGGAAACAAAATGGAACATAATAAGATGCTTTAAAAGCATAGTTTTTATTGGAAGCAAATCTTATTTATTTTCTGTAAAAAATGAAAGCTGTGCTTTTTCCTGATGAAATATTCCTTCTTGTTGATGTTTCTTTATTTCAAAAAATAAAGAACTACAAAGCCAATATAAGCGGACTTAAAAGCAGACCTTAATATGAAAATTTTTAAGGCACTATTTTATAATACCAATTACTTAGCAAAACAATAAGGAATGTTTTTATTTTAAAAAAAAGCAAGAAATACTCTGTTAAGGACAGACCCACATTTGCAAAACTTGCGGTGGCAGACTGCCGTTATGTTGTCTACGATTGGCTTTTCGTTTGAGCTGTCCACCCTTTTAAATATGTTTTGATTTTTGTTTCTATTTACAGATTAGCATTCTTTAAAAATTTGTTTACGCAGTGTCAATATTTTTATTTAGTTACTTTATTTTCAAGTAACTTACCTTAATAAAAATAAAAAAAAAATTTTAAAATTATTGTTGTGCAAAGGTATAAAAGAAAATTTTAGTTAACCTGTACAATTAAATATAGGCGTTCTTAGGAACGTAGTTAATTTAAAATTATTTCAAATATTTAAAATTGCCCCATGTATTCTTAGTTTAATAGATTTTTAGTTATGTAAAAAAGAATTATTGAAACACTCCTAAAATTAAAAAATGTATATAATTCTTTTCCACGACAGTTAAAAAAATGCTGTTTTTTAATCGGTAACATGAAGTTTAAATACTCCATTCTGGTACACTCCATAAAGTGTTAAAAAAGTAACTTTTTTAAAACTTCTAAGCTTTTTTCACACTTTGAATTAGTGTATCGTTTCAATGCCTACTACTTAAACTTAATTACTAATTTATGCAATGTTAAAGTAAACGCGACATCAACTTAGCCAAACGGCCATTAGTTTATGTGTTACTAGTGTTACTATGTGTTACTAATTAAATTTATATAGAAATTATTCAAAATTAATAGTAATAATGAATTTGGATGACTAAGAAATTGAAAAGAAATTTATACGGTTTTAGTATTATTTCTACAAAAAGTAAGTTCATACAATTTTCTAAAATTTAATAATAAATGCATAGTTATAAAGGTGATAATTGTCTCATTAAAAAAAGGAGGTTATGATTTTTGTTGCAATATAATGCCCGTGCTGCAAAAATTAGGTGACTTTTTTACTAATGGAATTGCCGCACTCGCCTAACGACTTGTGCTGTCAAACTTCCCATTCGTAAAATCACTTTATGCACTTGTTACATAAATTACTATTTCTATTTTTTTTTGTTTTTGTCTAAAAATTATTTTTGACATAGATAGGTGTAAGTATTGCTTAACAAAAAAACAGAATAAAGCCCAGTATCTAAAAAATTACATTGTGCCAAAAATCGCAAGGGTTACAGTCATACAAAATATATAAGTCTTAAACACATGTTTTGGGTTTCGGAATAGGCAGGTTTTGTGACTTTTACCCTTACGATTTTGGCACAATATTTAAAAATTGCATGTAAAAATTATGATAAACTTCTCCGACAAAAAAGTGACGTGTTCGCCCAGTCCGACACCCGAAACATTTGACATTGAAAGGATCGGTTAAAGCGCCGCTTCCATACAAGGCGGTATAAATCTTTATGGTAGACTCGTCAAAAGGAACCCCGCTAAAAAGGTTTCGAATGTGTTCTTATCATAAATTCCATTTCATTACTGGCCCAAGGACTAATATTTTCGTACATTATTATTTCAAAAAATGATATACCTACCTGCATAATTTAAATAGAAAGTTTAAAAAATATATGGTTTTCATTTTTTTAACTATAACTAAATCACATTCTTATTCAAAAGAACATACCGTTATGAAATACCAATGTTTTTTAATATAAAATTCTAATACCCTATAAAACACACCTGCTAAATCTCATACAATATCATTGGAGTATGGCAATTTCCTGAAATGGCAGCAATTTGTTCTATTTCAGGACAGGCAGGGTGGTAAATAAGAACATATTGCACAACTGCAATATTGCCACTTTACCGTTGCCAGGCCACGCCTGGATCGGAACAGGTAATTTTGTCCTGAAATATATGGAGAAAACAAGATTTAATTTATAAATAACAATGATTGTTAAAATACTAAATAACGGTAATATTTTTCACAAAAGTCTCACAAACCTCATTTACTCGTTATGTAAAAAACTTTTTATTATTCCTTTTTCGTAGGTATACCCGGTGACACAGCATGTTGTTACCCCCATTTTTTTTAAGAAAGACGAAAAAAATTACAATATTATTATAGCATAAATTGTAATTTTTTTACATTATCACAAACTTAGAATTACTTCCTTTGATTTAACCGAAAGTACAATGAGTTTTCGTTTTTTTAAATGCACATGCCCTTATTTTTTCTATATTCAGTATTCTGTATTAAATTTCCTTTTTAATGAAATATCAAACAGGGCGTTTTGTTTTAAAATGGTGCACATAGAATATTTTAAAGGAAATCAAGTACCGCCATTATTTCGGCTTTAAATATTTTTTATGCTAAGTAGGCTGTGAAAATAAAAGAATGCCTTATTTAACTTTTACAGATTTTATTATATTTCATTTACATTTCAAAATTTTAATTTTTAATGTAATTAATTAAAGACAAATTGAATTTTTTTAAACATTTTAAATGAAAACACCCCAATTTTATTTTAATTTCGAATTCTACACCAGAAGTCCTTTCTAACGAGATATAACAACATATTGTTTATTTTCAAGATTTCGGCGATGGGTCATTTATTCACGACTTCTGAATAACTTAATTCATTAAGAAACAATATTCATGACCGCCATCTTGAAAATAAACAATATATTGTGGTATGTCATTAGAAAAAGATGTTAGTGTAGAAATTTCAGATGAAATAAAACAGGTGTGTTTCCATTAAAAATGTTTAAAAATTACGAATGTTTGTGACTTATTAAAGAAAATGAAATATAATAAAACCTGTAAAGTAAAATAGGCTATTCTTTTATTTCCACAGCCTACTAAGCAAAAAAACTATTAAGAGCAGAAATAATGACGGTAGGTATTGATTCACTTTAAAATTATTTTCAAGGCGCCATTTTTAATAAAACACCCTGTAAAATACGTCATTAAAAAGGAAATTTTAAAGAGTTAAATTTTGAGGTTATGATGTCAAAAAATGTCAGTTATGCTCTAATAATATTATAAACAATTTTTAGTCCAACAACATCCTATGTCACCTGGTATAGCCAAACATAAACTTCATATTTTAAAAATTATTTTAATGTATACAGGATTGATCACAAAAGCGTGACCCCCACTTGTGCCTTAAAAGCTACAAAAACCTATTTTATATCCTGTATGCGTCCGTTTCTAAAATAAAATTATTATATACTTTTTAAATAATTTTATTATTGCTTTAAATTGAAAAAGGGGTAGTCTAAATGTTAAACTTAAATATTTAGTGTACATTTTAATGTATATTTAGCTATTTATTTCTACTATAACTTTATTCTAATTCTGAAATATATGCACTGGCTAGCTTGATGAAAAACATTTTTTCTTTTTCTTTATTTATCATTAAAATTGTTAAAAAAGGAATGTATAATTCCGAAGCATATTCTTTACCACCATATTAATTTTTAAAAAATCTGAGATAAAAAACTAAAGCGAAAACTAACTACCTGTCATTACTTTTGATACTTTTTATCATAATAAATACATATATAAGCATTACATTAAAAAAATGTATGCAATAGAAAGATAATTTTAAAGAAAACTAACAAAAACTACATACTACTAACTACAAAAACAGTTTTTTAGCTTTACATAAACGCTGACACATCTACATGTTCATGTTGTGTACACAAAACCAGAAATTCTGTTTGGCCAATTTAGGCAAGCTTACGTGGCTACTTTTAAATTAGAATACATAAAAAGGGCAAACATCAATAAAGGAAAAAGCGTGAATTGCATTACGATTTTTTTACAATACAGTTTTAAATTAAAACCATTCTTTTATCTTTAAACAAACAAATTTTAATATGAAAAAGTGTTGATACATAGCCAATTATTTAAATATAAAAACAAAGTGTTTAAAGTTTAGTCGGTATATTGCCAACTTTCTTACCATAAGAGATACGACTTTGGTTAAATCAGCAAAGAATTAATGTGAAACAACAATTCAAAACGTTACTTGTTTAATTAAATCCTACAATTAAAGGGTTTTTTGCAAAAACAACCAATGTCCATTTCTAACATAGTGCTAATGTCAAGTTTTTTCCTAATTTACAAAAAAACTAATGCTTATAAAATCTTCAAATAGGTACATTTTTAAATGCACAACATACAGACTATGATTTACGAACATACTACAAAATATAGAGTTAGCCATATAGGATTAACAAAGTTTTTTTTTAATATCCTGACTATATTGACATTGGCGGTTTCTGAAAATTAAAACCTTTAATTTGTTATTTTATTTTTAGGTTAATCGTACAGTTTTTAGGTAAAATTTTTATATTAGTTCATAATAAAGAGTTAGAAATTTCTGATATATTTATTTTATTTTTATTTTATTTATTTATTTTGGCCATAAGGGATATAAACAGGTAAAATAGACTAGAGAGAGAGACGACTAGAGTATCCACAAAATTAAATTAAGATATGATATAAAGTATGAATAGTTATAACAGAAAAGATGTGAAAAATTTTAATAAGTTAATAATAAATACTAACTGAAAACTGAGGATAAAAACTAACTTAAAAACTAAAAATAGGTCTAAAAATAAGTCATGCAACAATAAATAAACCTCAGAAAAACAAAATAATAAATCAAGCACCTATAAGAGGCACGAGGAAAGTGAGGTAATGTATTATTAAACTTTTTTAAAATATTTTTTGTTTGTGCTAATGACATCGAGAAAAAGTCGATCTTGTTACTAAAGCTATTGCTCTGCCTTACTATGCGACAGAAAGGAGAATTTTGAGCAGAGTATGTGCGCCTAAATGGCAAATGAAACAATTCATTTGTTCTCAGAGATCTTTGAGGGATGTTGATGTAGATTTGTTGAAGAATTTCTGGGCTTTGTATAATGTTATTAAAAATTTTAAATAAAAATAGCACATCGGAAATGGCTCTTCTATCAGCCAGGGACACCAGATGAAAATGAACCCGAGCTTGGGAAATATCACAATTTGGCATTTAAAAAGATTTGTTTAAAGGAAAGATATTTTAAAAATTTATTTTGAAATAGTTCTAATCGGTCAATATATGTAATTTGCTGCGGATTCCAAACAACACTACCAAAATTTAACTTACTAAGAACAAAACAGTTGTACAAGCAGATGATTGGTTTAGCATTCTTAAAACTTTTACATTTCCTTGTGACGTATCCCAACATCTTAGAAGCAGAATTAATAACATATTCCACATGAAAGTCAAAAGTCAGTTTCGTGTCAAAGATAACTCCCAAGTCTCTTATACTAGAAACTCTGTTTAACAGAGTATTTTCTATATGATATCCGAACATTATTTGGTTCAGATTGCGGGAGAACGTAATGGAGGTGCACTTAGACAGATTAAGATATAGGCTATTTTCTTCACAATACTCTTCCAAGCGGTCTAGGTCACTCTGAAGTTTGTCACAGTCTTCAGGACCGTTTATACTGGTAAAAACTTTTAAATCATCTGCATAGATCAGAAAATCGGAGTAATGTAAACAAGTCTTAATGTTATTTATGTATATTATAAAAATAAAGGTCCTAAGTGTGACCCTTGGGGTACACCGGACGTGGATATAAATGATTTGGAAGTAAAACCCTGAATTGGAACATATTGTGGCCGATTTTTAATATATGATGCTACCCATCTCTCATATTAACATTTAAATATTGCCATTGCATTAAATACTAATAAGGATGGCACTATTCCTAACTGACCCAAATGTTTAATTGTTTTCTTGACGTTCAAAATATGGTAAAAAAGTTAGCAATAGTGCCAATTTAAACAAGATCTATTGCAATGGCATGTGTAATTGTAAATATCTTAAAAACAAATAACTTTTAACTTAAGATTGATGTTTTTTTTAACTAAAACTTTATGTAGAACTTAAAAGTAAAACAAAATTGTATTATTTTAATAAAAAAATACTTTTTGCTGCATATCACGTAACCCAGATTTTCAATTGATTTTTTTGTAATTACCCAAGTAACCAGCTTTAAATAAACACAAAAAAAAATTAGACCGACATTAAGGAAAATAAATAAAACTGACAAAAAGTTAAAAATATTAAATACGAAAATAAAAAAATAATAATAAAGTCGGGTAATAAAATTTGTTATGTAAATATAAAAAGCTTTTGCTAATTTAGTTATTAATATTTAGTAGTTTAGCACATATGTTATTAACCGACTTTTTTAATTTTTTTTCTAATATATTTAACTTTTAAGTCAGCATTACTTTTTTCTTCAAGTTGGTTTGACTTTTTTAGGTGTTTATTTTTTGCTTTCTAATTTATTATTATTTCTATTAAATCGGTAAACATACACTAAACAACACTACCAGTACCTTTTTTCAGAGACTATAGTAAGAAGCACAAGGATGTGTAATTTAATTGGTTTGAAACGTTCCAGACGGTCATGCAAAACTGTCACAAAGGGAGGTTATGGCTAGTTTTATGGTAGTCTATAGTCTCTCTTTCAGTTTGATAGAAAGGGTAAATTTTACGCCCAGGTTGTCGGTTCTAAATGCACCCCTGATATTTGAGCATATACCAGTATAGATGCAGCTTTGCCGCACGAACAACGTACAGCGTCTCGGTTTTTTATAGGACCACCGCTGAAGTGCATTCTTTTAAATAAAAAATAGTTTTTGCAATTGGTCCGCAATTTACAGAGTCAATTGAGCGTCAATTGTGGATAAAAAAGAATATACAGGAGAATTGATAGCCTCCTTTGTTTTGAACCGGTTAAAAATATAATGCTAATTTGACCAAAATCGTATCCCTTATGATAAGGAAGTTACTAATGGTGCCAACACCCTGTATAGTTTTTACGTAATAAAAATCAAATACTATGAAAGACCGTAACGATTAGTAAAGTGTATTTTATAAATATCCTTGTCAAACTTTTTGTTTGCTTTTTGATAATGAATTACCTCTTTCTGATTTATTAAAGCTGTTAAGTTAAATTTTGATTACACAAATGCCGGTATTAAGAATTAAAATCCACGATAAAAGCATATTCACAGTTTACTGTAGAAAATCTGCATCGTGCTTGTAGGCATGTACATAAATAAACAATTAATGCCACGAACGATTTATCCTGGGATAAAACAAAAATTTGTTTTTAGTAAAATAAATACTTTACTTTTTTTTTTTTTAATATGCAGACATTCTTTAAAAAAATCGATTTTAGTTTTTAAATATTTAATTTTAATTTCCAAAGCACAAAAGTTTTTGGGTCACTTAGGTGGAGTATGAAGCAGCCTAAGCCGCATACAGACAACAACCTGCAATGCAACAAGATTCGCTTGTTTAGACGGTTGCGCGTAATGCGCGCTAGAACGTTCGTCGCGATCCATCCAGGGGTCGGTTTTTTACACGCACATAAAGGTATTTGACGTGATTTTACAGCATTCATTTGGAATAGTTTAAGTAATGTTGCAGAAAACGATGAAAAACGAGATTAAAATGTGGACGAAAGAGAAACATCTTAAAAAGATTGAATTTTTTTAGAGAAATCAATTTTGTAAAATCCCTTTTTTATTTAATAGCTAAGGTTTCTACTCAAGACGATATATTTTGATTGGCTGACTTTTATTTATCAAGAAATATGTTAAAATTAAAAATTATCCCACATTACAACCTCGTTGGTTCACATGGTCGTTTCAAATGCGGATAATCCTGTTTGCAGGAAGGTTGCAGCAACGACATAAAGACCATTTGTTGCAGTGCATGTTTCATTACATGTTGCATTGCACGTTGCATAAAACACGTCTGTACGCGGCTTTGTAATTACAATATTTAAAGATTTAAAAGTTTAGAAGAAGAAAAACCTCTGCAAGCAGCAAACTAAATATGCTACAGCTCATCACTGCCTGGTTAAGACTAAAAGTTTTATTTTCATTTTTTTTCTTATAACTGAATTTAAATAAATTTAAAATTAACTTTACTATGTTAGGTTACTCTAGAGAGCTAGTTTAATAGCAAGTAAGAAAAGTTATTTTTTTAAATATTCAACATGTGCAGGTTTTTAATTGTCTAAATTCAGCTTTTATTTTTAATTTTTAAAAAGGTTAGCCTTTTAAAGTTGCGTGGAAAAAAATAATAAAGAATTTTTAGTGGAATTTTTAAAATAATCACTATAATTTATTGTTATTTATTCCAAAACGTAAATTATTATTTTTATTATTGATTAACCCGTTTTGGCTTTTAAGAAAGTCTAGATATTTCATAGGAATACGAAAACTATATTTTATAATGTAAATGTTTAAGGTTTCATTTTGTATGTGAAATATGGGACTTTAATTGTATTTATAAATATATTTTGCAGACATCTGATGGCCGAAATTTAAAAAATTCTTGCCATTCCAATGGTTTTTAAATGTGGATGTCCAATCGCTTTCTGAAATAGTATTTTTTTTTATAACAACCTACTACGTATTGTATATTTTACTTTTCGTACGTCAGCTATTCAGTATTCTTTCAGTGTCGAAGCCAACCAATTCAAAATATTGAACGCTTTTCTGAAAACATTAAAGAAATACCGATTCCTTAAGCGAAATATAAATGGAAGACGTGACACACATAAAAATTTCTAATATATACCTAAATATAAAATGTTTCTAATGAAGCTTTACCAACAAGCCTAATCAAATTATTAACGTTTGCAGCAGTTACAGTTTTCTTTCCTTCTAAAAATAAAGTAAAAGAATCATTAGTGTAACAAGATAGACTTTCATCAAATTTAGAAGATTGACAAAAATTTTTACTATTCCAAATACGGTAATTGGTTTAAAGTGGTGTAACAGAACATGGTGATAACTTGACGTAAAGCATATAAAGTCTCTTAAGTTTTCAGATATATGAAACCCGGCTCGTTGCTTTTAATATAATCCAAAGCGTTTGACCAGATCTGGCATGTTCCGCTTCCTAAAAAACTTCTTTTCTACAGTCTTCCATTTTAACATAGTTTTTGGCCCATTTTCTTTCTAATAAACTTATATCAGGTATTGTGGATGGCCACTTTTTAGGTATTCATCAGAGAATTGTCTTGTATAGACTACCTAACTCGTGGTACCGCATGTATGCATCCCTATACGGTCCAACCACACAGGCCCAAACTTTCCACCTTGTTCGTTTTTTTATCCCCAGAGTTTCTAGAATTTTAAACCTGTTGCTTACGGAGATCTTTTTTCATAGTAAGCTCTAGTCTACCAATCAAGCCTTTTTATTCGATACCTAAATTAAGGTAGGTAGTTGTAAAAAAAATGTAATTCGCCATTTTGTGGCTGCGGCCATATTGAATTTTAATTTATTCATAGGGAGCTCTTTTCTATCAATCAAGCCCTTTCACTTAATACCGATATTGAGGTTGTAGTAAAATAATATGTTATCCGTCATTTTGTATCGGTGGCCATCTTGGATTTATATTTTTTTATGGTGAGCTATATTCTACAAATCAAGCCTTTTCATTTGATATCCATATTATGGTACTCATGGAAAAAATATGTAATCCGCCATTTTGTGACGGCGGCCATATTGAATTTTAATTTATTCATAGGGAGCTCTTTTCTACCAATCAAGCCCTTTCACTTAATACCGATATTGAGGTTGTAGTAAAATAATATGTTATCCGTCATTTTATATCCGTGGCCATCTTAGATTTCCAATCATAAAGAATATATTATATTGTATTGTCATCAAGATTAAGAGTGTGTACCAAATTTCAGATCGATCGGTCGTCTGAAAGGGGATCAAATTCCAATTACTAGATTTGACATAAATAATAACAAATAAATAAGAAAGTCAAGTTGAGTAAAACCGTTTAAAATAGTAATTTATGTAACAAGTGCATAAAGTGATACTTTTTGATATTTGGAATTGATATTTAGGTTTATTGTAGTAGGCGTTGAAACAGAACACTAATTTAAAGTGTGAAAAAAGCTTTTTTAACACTTTATGTAGTGTACTAGAATGGAGTACTTTAACTTCATGTTAAGGAATTAAAAAACAGCATTTTTTTTAACGGTCGTGGAAAAATGATATTTTTTTCCTTAATTTTTAGAGGCACCCTTTATTTATATATATCAAAAAACAAATTAAGTTTTAAGCAAAAGTAAGTTAGATGTATTCGAAGGATACGTTATTAAAAAACACAGATATTGTTTTAAAACAAATGCTTTAAAGGACATCTTTATATAAAAATTTTCCTATATTAACAAAAAATATGTATATATATTTTTTCAAATAAGAAAACAAGTACAAATTAAGTAAACAAAGACAACTGTCTCGGCTTTGCCTGCCAAAACTACAAAACAGAGCTAATCCCGTTTATCTAATTAAGTTTGGCCTTCACGACCGAAGAACTTAGGGTAAGGTGACATGTTTATAAATAAATTATAAATTTGTGGCTCCAAAGGTTTAATGAATTTTAGTTGGGGGTTAGACCAATTTAGGTAATGAACCTAAATAGCGTCTAAGGAGGGTGGACTTCAGGTAGTATTTATAATTGATTGGGTTAAGATATGTTGAAAACTAATCTGTTTACAAAACATTTTTCCCCACAAGGATTCTTTGACGAATAATCTATTCATTTGGCAAATTTGTGATTCAAGTCACTTATCAATACCGATTAATAAATAAAAAAATTAACCTAATTTTTCAGGCTGCAAGAAAGAGATGGCTTGGACAGGCTGTTTTTAACATATATTTTTATTCAATTAATTTATTTAAAAAATAGTTACCAAGTATTATATATGAGTATGTAAGATACTTAGTTGGACAGTTCTCTAGATTATCAAAAATTGTCCATTTTCGCAAAATTAAGGTCAAAATTGTTTATTGTTTTAATTTCGATTTAATTTTTTGATGTGTATGAATTCTTCTTAGAATAACTTAAGGTGGCTTTAATTTTTTCCTCAAAAACGAAGGAAGATACAAAGAGGACACTGAAGACTAAAAAGTTTAATTTTTAATTGCTTCATTGGTAAAAAATATAAAAACTTTTTAAAAAGTCCTTGGCGTAAGAAATCGGTTAAAGGGTTTTTAAGATACTAAAAAAGATAACCTTTTTTAAAATTTTAACGCTATTCCAAGCAGCAAGCTGACGTCTTATTGACGTGTCTTTTAAGTCATTTTTGGTCATTTATAGTTAGCAAAGACGTCATAAGATGACGACAAAATGAGGTTAAAATGGCCTCCCCAAGTCACAGATAAAAGACGTCTCATTAAAGATGTCATACTAACATCTTTAAGGTGACAAAAAATTGAAGTCTATACTTTTTTTCAAAAGCTAAAATGATAAAAAAATTTATTTAATGAAATTATATTTTTAATTATGGGGTTAACATACCTGACAGTTGATAGGCTTTCCATAAAGACGGTTTTGAATGGATGTGTTATGTCACGTGATGACAACTAAAATTTTTGGCCTTATTTTTCTGTTATTTATTATTCCGGTTGGATTTTAACACGGATCATTTGATGTTACACAATTTTTTGGTGGTTTTTCTCAACATGATGTCCTTAGACTTTTATTATGAGCTATTATGACAAAAAATGATGTCAAAAAGACGTCACTTTAACGACGTCAAAAACATGTTAGTGAAATAACGTCATAATTTTGGTCCGATGACGTTTCATGACCAAAAATGACTAAATGACTGATGTCATAATGACGTCAGCTTGCTGCTTGGGCTGTACCTCAAAAATGAAGCAAATCTGGACCTATTTTATGGGATCTTTTTTTTAACATAAGAAATCACCACCTTAAGTTTCTTACCATTGTTAGTAATTGGGAAACACTCTGAGAATTTTATATATTTTTAAATATTTTTTTATTGTGGATATTTATTTTACTGCAGACACGCGCCACTGCTCTGGCCAATTTTATTCCGCTTTACCTGCCCCGACCTCATTTAAGATATCTTCTTGCGGCCTATTGCGTATTTTCTTTTATTTATTGTCTTATTTCGTTCCAGCGGATCCCATCCACTCAAATACGGACATTGCCAAATGGCCTTCGAACAAGAAAACAGAAAACAATGGATAAATCTAGCCTTTTTATTCGATACCTAAATTAAGGTAGGTAGTTGTAAAAAAAAATGTAATTCGCCATTTTGTGGCTGCGGCCATATTGAATTTTAATTTATTCATAGGGAGCTCTTTTCTATCAATCAAGCCCTTTCACTTAATACCGATATTGAGGTTGTAGTAAAATAATATGTTATCCGTCATTTTGTATCGGTGGCCATCTTGGATTTATATTTTTTATGGTGAGCTATATTCTACAAATCAAGCCTTTTCATTTGATATCCATATTATGGTACTCATGGAAAAAATATGTAATCCGCCATTTTGTGACGGCGGCCATATTGAATTTTAATTTATTCATAGGGAGCTCTTTTCTACCAATCAAGCCCTTTCACTTAATACCGATATTGAAGTTGTAGTAAAATAATATGTTATCCGTCATTTTATATCCGTGGCCATCTTAGATTTCCAATCATAAAGAATATATTATATTGTATTGTCATCAAGATTAAGAGTGTGTACCAAATTTCAGATCGATCGGTCGTCTGAAAGGGGATCAAATTCCAATTACTAGATTTGACATAAATAATAACAAATAAATAAGAAAGTCAAGTTGAGTAAAACCGTTTAAAATAGTAATTTATGTAACAAGTGCATAAAGTGATACTTTTTGATATTTGGAATTGATATTTAGGTTTATTGCAGTAGGCGTTGAAACAGAACACTAATTTAAAGTGTGAAAAAAGCTTTTTTTAACACTTTATGTAGTGTACTAGAATGGAGTACTTTAACTTCATGTTAAGGAATTAAAAAACAGCATTTTTTTTAACGGTCGTGGAAAAATGATATTTTTTTCCTTAATTTTTAGAGGCACCCTTTATTTATATATATCAAGAAACAAATTAAGTTTTAAGCAAAAGTAAGTTAGATGTATTCGAAGGATACGTTATTAAAAAACACAGATATTGTTTTAAAACAAATGCTTTAAAGGGCATCTTTATATAAAATTTTTCCTTTATTAACAAAAAATATGTATATATATTTTTTCAAATAAGAAAACAAGTACAAATTAAGTAAACAAAGACAACTGTCTCGGCTTTGCCTGCCAAAACTACAAAACAGAGCTAATCCCGTTTATCTAATTAAGTTTGGCCTTCACGACCGAAGAACTTAGGGTAAGGTGACATGTTTATAAATAAATTAGAAATTTGTGGCTCCAAAGGTTTAATGAATTTTAGTTGGGGTTAGACCAATTTAGGTAATGAACCTAAATAGCGTCTAAGGAGGGTGGACTTCAGGTAGTATTTAGAATTGATTGGGTTAAGATATGTTGAAAACTAATCTGTTTACAAAACATTTTCCCCACAAGGATTCTTTGACGAATAATCTATTCATTTAGCAAATTTGTGATTCAAGTCACTTATCAATACCGATTAATAAATAAAAAACTTAACCTATTTTTTCAGGCTGTAAGAAAGAGATGGCTTGGACAGGCTGTTTTTAACATATCTTTTTATTCAATTAATTCATTAAAAAAATAGTTACCAAGTATTATGTATGAGTATGTAAGATACTTAGTTGGACAGTTCTCCAGATTATCGAAAATTGTAAATTTTCGCAAAATTAAGGTCAAAATTGTTTATTGTTTTAATTTCGATTTAATTTTTTGATGTGTATGAATTCTTCTTAGAATAACTTAAGGTGGCTTCAATTTTTTCCTCAAAAACGAAGGAAGATACAAAGAGGCCACTGAAGACTAAAAAGTTTAATTTTTAATTGCTTCAGTGGTAAAAAATATAAAAACTTTTTAAAAAGTCAGTGGCGTAAGAAATCGTTAAAGGGTTTTTAAGATACTAAAAAAATATTACCTTTTTTAAATTTTAACGCTATTCCAAGCAGCAAGATGACGTCTTATTGACGTGTCTTTTAAGTCATTTTTGGTCATTTATGGTCAGTAAAGACGTCATAAGATGACGACAAAATGAGGTTAAAATGACCTCTCCAAGTCACAGATAAAAGACGACCCATTAAAGATGTCATACTAACATCTTTAAGGTGACAAAAAATTGAAGTCTATACTTTTTTTTCAAAAGCTAAAATGATACAATATTTTATTTAATGAAATTATATTTCTAATTATGGGGTTAACATACCTGACAGTTGATAGGCTTTTCATAAAGACGGTTTTGAATGGATGTGTTATGTCACGTGATGACAACTAAAATTTTTGGCCTTATTTTTCTGTTATTTAATATTCCGGTTGGATTTTAACACGGATCATTTAATGTCACACAATTTTTTTAGTGGCTTTTCTCAACATGACGTCCTTGGACATTTATTATGAGCTAGTATGACAAAAAATGATGTCAAAAGACGTCACTTCAACGACGTCAAAAACATATCAGTGAAATGACGTCATAATTTTGGTCCGATGACGTCTCATGACCAAAAATGACTAAAAAGGATGTCATAATGACGTCAGCTTGCTGCTTGGGCTGTACCTCAAAAATGAAGCAAGTCTGGACCTATTTTATGGGATCTTTTTTTAACATAAGAAATCACCACCTTAAGTTTCTTACCGTTGTTAGTAGTTGGGAAACACCCTGAGAATTTTATATATTTTTAAATATTTTTCTATTGTGGATATTTATTTTACTGCAGACACGCGCCACTGCTCTGGCCAATTTTATTCCGCTTTACCTGCCCCGACCTCATTTAAGCTATCTTCTTGCGGCCTATTGCGTATTTTCTTTTATTTATTGTCTTATTTCGTTCCAGCGGATCCCATCCACTCAAATACGGACATTGCCAAATGGCCTTCGAACAAGAAAACAGAAAACAATGGATAAATCTACAGAGTTGGTAAATGAATTCTGGAGCGTGGGAAGCGCAGGTGCTTTAAATTGGACAAAATAAATGGTTGGATTACGTCAAGGAAAAATAAAAATATACGAAATATCATATCCATTGCATCTACCAGAAGTATAGCAAAAAATAAGGGTGTACTTGAGTTGCTAGACGGTGATAAGATAATAACAAAATTAGGTATAAATTTAGAGATTGTTAAAAACGAATGCTTTTTATAATTCGCCTTTTTGCTTTGATTTATTTTGCTCTTAAAAGCCGTTTATTTTAATAAGCGAGTGACTCCTGCACGCTCCGACAGTGTTGTTTTTTAGATATACCTGCACGGTTTAATTCTATTAAGGGGGGTAAGGTATTTAATTTACAACTCACGTTTTCAAAGTCGGTGCCCCTGATAACTCCAAAACTACTGCCCCGATCCTTTTAAAATTTTAAACACTATTTCTGTACATCATTTTCGAGGTAACGCTGTCGAGTTTTTTTTAAGCGCATTGGTTTAAGGGGAGGGGGTAAGGTATTCAATTCACAACTCACGTTTTCAAAGTCGGTGCCCCTGATAACTCCAAAACTACTGCACCGATCGTTTTGAAATTTTAAACACTATTTCTGTACATCATTTACGAGGTAACGCTGTCGAGTTTTTTTTCATAATTTTGATTTTGCAATAACAAATTAGCCGATTTTTTCCCACAAAATTGTGTTTTTCACTTCAAAGTGTTCGAAAAAATGAAAAAAATTTGGAAAAAAACTCGACAGCGTTACCTGGGGAAAACTATTATCTAACGAATGAACTTTGATTTTTGATTTCGGATGATCCAGCACCAAGTTATGAGGGGCACCGCAATTCAACTTTTTTCGAGACATGTCCGAACAATTGCTGCCATTGCCGTACTTTTAAATATTTTTTGTAAAAATTTGATGAAACATTCTTCGAATGTCATACTTTAATGTACCATTGGTTAAGTAAATAAATTTCAACTGTGTCGTCAGAAAAAAATCACGAAAACATGGCTTTTTTGAACGATTTGACCTTAGCCCCCCTTAATGAATCAGCAAAAGAAAGAAATGATCAGTTATAAGTGGATTTATAAAGTGTTTATAGCTTAAGGTTTAACTTAAAAAATCCAGTATCCAGAACCAACCATGACCACTTGTACTCTGTCTTCGGTAAAAAATATTCAAGTAATATCAAATAACAAAACACTGAAAATCATCTTTTATGTTATAATATATTGACAGTATGAGGGATGCTTCATAAAATTTGTCATGTTGGGTTTGTACCTGTCTGTAGTAAGGTCACGTTTAGGAACTCAATTATCCCCCCGTCTAGCAACTCGACTATACCGAAAAAAATTATATATATTTTTTTCTTTTCTACAGCTGTGCTAAAAGTTCGTATTTTAACTAAAAATTATTTAAAACGAACGCATGAAAATTTACTTAGTATTACATTTTATACTTTTATACTTATTTATATTTGATTTCTCAACAAATTTTATTCTTGATAAACATAATTGGATACCGAAACCCACAAATCATGAATTAGAATAAATCATAGCATATACAAGATAGGTTAAAATTAACGAATATGACACAGGAGAAAACTACCATTATTTTTGAACTTAGAGAAACACATTATTGGAAAAGCTTTTGTAGGAATAAAAGTAATGTTAAATTTAAAAATTAAAGCCTGCTATTAATGAAATGGGAAAACTTACTTTTTCAACTTACTCCGTATAGAGACTAGGCCGAACTGAATTACCTGCCGTAAATTATCCTTATTGCCTTTAAATTAAAATAAAAAATGTAGAATCTTCGTTATTTCTAAAGCATTTAAGTACATTTAGATCACTACAATAAAGAAAAGTAAATTTTTGCTTTTTGTGGCTCAATAGGGCTAAAATTTAAAAGTCACTTTAGATTAATGTTCTATGCCATTTTTGCCTTATAAGAATCGTCTTCGCATTTTTAAATTTATTATCATATCTTCGTTTTTTATTCCGAATAATCCTAAAATATATTTTTTTAAGTTCTATAAACATTTTTCTTATTACCATAATCCCGATAAAGTTTAATTTTTAAAGATTGAAACAGAAAATTATATAAATACATTAATATTTTTTAAAAGTTAAGACGTTTCTATAAGGCAAAAATGATGTGAAATATTAATCTAAAGAAGCTTTTAAATTTAAGCCTTATTAATCCACAAAAAAGCAAAAATTTATTTTTATTTTTTGAAGTGATCTTAGTGCACTTAAATGCTTTATCAACAACGAGGTTTATACTTTTTTTAATTTAAGGAAAATCAGAATTTACGGCAGTTAATTTAGTTCTATACGGGGTAAGTAAGAAATGTAAGTTTTTCCACATTTTAGAAGGCTCCGAGTTTAAAATATGACATAATTTTAATTATAAAAGAGTTTTCTTAATAATATTTTTCATTAAGTTCAAAAATAAAGATTGTTTTCTCTTGTGTCATATTCGTTAATTTGCACCTACCTCGCATATGCTATGATTTATTTAAATTTTGATCAATGTTTTGTGAGTTTAGGTGTATGAAGAGATTTTCTGGCGGTCACTGTATATATGGTAAGTCAGAAACTTACTTAAAAGCCAAACAATATTTTTAAAAATATACATTTAACTGTAAAAAATTAGTCTAAGAATTTTATTTTTATTATTTATTTAAAAATTCAGTTTTTAACTGCTAGTTATCTCCATCCGTCTTTAGATAAATACTTAACTACTCTAAGAATATTTAGTCGAAAACTAAGTATGCCTAGACAAGGTAATGGAAATATCTAAGTATAAAATTTAGTTACATTTAGTAAAAAGTGGGTTTCTTACATTTTTAATGGGCACATGTAAATTGATTTTCGATTTAAATATATTAGAAAAAATTCCATCTTTTTTGGTTGCCTTAACATTTTATATGTAAATTGGTTCCTAACATGTTTACGGTGCCTGATTGCCTTCGAATAGGTACAAACATCGAAGAAGTAATAAAACAGGATTGGGTGAGTGTTTACAAATTTGTTAATTAAACTATTTACAAATCACCAGAACTGTTTTCCTCGTTCACTCACACAACCTTCATAACTGCAACATCTACTTCCCATAAAGGTACTTCTTTCCTTTTGTTTAAATTCTTTAGTATTTTAACGAACTTAATAATTCTTACGGGTAACGTTAGGTATTCTGGTATTTTTGGGCATTAAGCTTTAGAAGCTATTTCAAAATAAAAAGAAAACAAGGAAAAAAATATTTTTTGTATGTATTTTATTTTGCAAGGTACCCTGTAAAAATTGAACGCTGTATCTGCAAAAGTATAAACTCTACAAATTAACAGTTTTTTAAACTTAAAACGATCAAACTTTCTTAGATACTTTTGGACAATATATTTAGTAAACCAATAACTACATAAAAAAGTAATAAAACGCCAAACTTTCAAAAGACTTAAGATTCCAAGAAAACTTTCATAGTGTTTCTGTGCTACATTATATTGCACAACTTTTATAATACTTCCTTGTTCAGTATAATGCATTTTATGATTTACCATTTCTTTGTGTCGATTTTTACGTCAAAAATTAAAAAGGGTTAAATTTAAACTTTCACTTGTAAGGCAATAATTTTGGAATTTTACAAAAGATAGTGATGGTTGTGGATTTATGAACTCTGTTACCTGCTTTTAATTTTATTAGCTGCTGGTCACGAACGACTAATATAAAAAAATAAATATAAGCCACCACATAAAATATATTCTTTTTTTTAATAAAAATTGATTTCTTGGTGCATCTAGAGTAATTTTTTGATACAAGACAAAACAAAATTATCTTTTTATATACAGGGTCTCATACCGCAAACTGCTGCAATAGGTTTCTCAAAAAGTAGGCGTTGAATTTTTTGAAAATTTGGGAACAATATGAAGTCATACCAATAAAATATTTGGTCAGTTCTACCCCTTCTGGTTACATCAAAAGTTAACGTCAACTTATCTATTTTAAATAAAACACCCTATGTATCATATATTTTTAGGTTCTGCTTATAATTCTAAACATATTTTATATCTAGTGTTTTATACCTAAGTATAACCGTTTTTGACTTCAAATCTTACGTCAAAAATGAGTTTAGCAAGCCATGACATAATCATCAATTTTTTCTAAACAAAAACGGTTTGATCCCCAGATTTCACTTCTGATTTGTGTTCAGCGGGAAAATTACGTGAGAAAAGTTTTGTCGGATACCCAGCACAGACCACTTTCTTTATTTTGTGAACCTGTGAAATTAATTAAAAGCTAATTGTTAAAAATTACATTGACAAAACTAATATATTTTTTTAAATGGAAACCCCTTAAATTTAATATTTACTTACCTACTCTAATATTGCTTTTATTTACTGATAGGAACGGTATAGTTGTACATGAAAGTGCATTTCGTCGTCAGGGCAAACCAGAAGCCAAATTAATCCCTACTTAAAAGCATTATAGACTAGATAAATATTAAATTGTAAATATTTTGGAAACTATAACTTTTTGAAGTAGACATCTTTGTACGAACCTACCCGTATTTTTGATGCTTAATAGGATAAGGCAATAAAAAATAGGGGTTTTAATAAAAAAAACTTTACGGTTTTTGTCAATATAATTTTTAACCATTATTTTTGACTTGAATATTTATTAATTGTTAGACTGGCAAGACAGTCCACTAACAAAAATATTGCAAAAAAAAACGTCTGTAATTTTTATGAAAAAAAAATCTATCAAGTAACACCAAATAAAGAAAAATTACAAACCCCTACATAGGTAACAGCAAATAAATGGATTTTTTAAGAAATTAAATTTCTCCTTTCCGACACATTATGATTTACACTTGATTTATTTATTTGGTATTTTTAAAGTAATTGCGTATGTTTTTCTTTAAATAACTAAGTAAACCAAAGCGATGTCGGGTTTTTGAACCAGCGTGTAAGGCATCAGGTCGTTGAGCGCACAACCGACGTGAGGTGGGTTCGAATCCGGCCGGTGGCCAAGATTTGAAATTTTGTAGTTAGCTCAACAAGACGGACAAAGTGCAAAATAGCCAGCAAGAACTAAGTCGCCGGAACACACTGTCCGCGTGTCCTGCGCAACCGTGACACGCGGACCCCACTCAGCTGGTAGGTTCGTTAGTGCCCCTGGGTGAGGTCTTAAGTTGTCGCGCATAGCACCGTGGTTCGGAACCCACGTTAAACTGTAAGTCCCGTCTGGCTGACATTATCCAGACGTAAAAAGACGCACAATAAGCCGAGCGGCTTCAGTGCATGGGTTATCCCGGCTCTATTTTAAGGTCTAAGGTCTAAACCAGAGCGATAAGCGTAGTATATTTTTACATCTTTTATTAATTTTTAAAAAGTGTAAAGATTCAAAAAGTATATTTTTTAACAGAAATATGTTCTTCAAATAAAATTTTTGTACCTTGATATTTCCCAAAAGGTTTACTTCTGATCCAATGTTTATACAAAAAATAACCTTTTATTTTGAACAAGGAATAACCTCCACAAATTGTTTGCATTTGCTTTAAAACACCCTGTATTTGCAGTTATAAAAATATTTTAAAAAATAAGGAAATAAAATCATTCAAATATTTCGCGGTTAATCCTGATTTTGACAGGATTCTAAACGATAAACTCAGTAACTTGGTAGCGGCCAAACGAAACCAGCAATATAAATTTTAAGATGCACTTAACGTGGTCATAAAAATCGGTTTTATTACCCGCCAATAAATTACTTACTTACCTTATTTACGGCGATTTCGAGTACGAGGTGTCAAGATTGTGACGTGTCAACAAATAAAAACAAGTTCTCCACTTAAAATTACACATAAAATATTTAAAAGAAAGGCATTTTTAATAAATCTGATAACAAATAAATATTTCTAAAACTTCAGTCGATTAATAATGTTTTTATCATCTTAAGAGCTTTTGTCTTGATATCTCTATTTGTTCAATGACAAACCAAAAAAATGGGACATTTTTAACAAACTTAGAAGAATAATATTTGCACAAAAAATTGTAGGTATTTGTCATATAATTTTCGTATCTTTCGGTCACTCTCTATAAAGGTCTGACCACACATAACCGCACCAAGGTCGCAGCAAGCACGGATTCACAATGATAGAGGAAAGTCGGTCAGATTAATTCGGAAACATTCAAAAGCACTCTTTATGACTTCAAAAATATAAAAAGCATTTTTAAATCCATTGTTTTATGTATGTATATCTCTTTGTTTAAATAAAACAGATTTTCTTACTTTTGTCAGTTTCTTTTTATCCAAACTTTAAGTTTAGTATAGCTAAAACTGTGTTACCCCATTTTGGAAAAGTTTATTTTACGATCAGGTGTATGTATCACTGGTGTTGGGCGATATATCAATAATCGCGATATTTCACCGGTAAATGGAAAATCACTAGCGCTACCGGTGATTTACTTTTGGAAATACGGTGATCAGTGATTAAAGCGAATACTGCAATTATTGGCATCGACACGACACACAGTATATGATCGCTGATCGCACCGATCGAAATATGATATACCTATGAAATACTATTAAAAATAAAAAATAATATGTGAAGGAAAACAGTGATTTAAACTGATATGATATTTATATTGTTTAGACGGCGCGGGCGCTGGCACCGCCAAGCAATGTGAAAGACTGCAAACAAAGCTGAAAAACTAATCATTCTTAATGCCAATTTTTCGTTTTCCTTGGGAAAAAAGTAAGCTATATTTTGATTTATTTTTATTTATTTAAATATTTTTTTTATTTTTTATTAGGTGTTTTCGTTTTGCTTTAAAAAGTTTTTTTATATTTATATTTTTTGTAATTGATTATAAGTTAAAAATGTTATAATCGTGTTCGATTAATAAACATTGTTTATTTTTATTTTTATTTAATTTGCAGCATAATATTTATTTTTATAAAATCAATAAATATTATGCTGCATGTCAATGAACACCGACAAGAGCTGCATAAATAATATATTCGTATTCATTGCCAGACACCGAGCTGTTTTAATATTTCCATTTTTAGTTAAATATTTATGTATATTCAAGTCACATCACGGTGATTTAGAAATCACTGTCGCCGTTTCACCGGTTACCAAAAATCACCGTATTTCCCAACACTATGTCTAACATACTCATATTACTGCAATTTTATTAAATACAAAAATTTTTGCACCGCATCCCCTACATTTCACCAGACACGGCTGCGGGCTCGTTGCGGTTATGTGTGGCATAACAGGACATACTTATTGTGCTTACTGGTTTTGACTGTGTTTATACCGGCTAATTCTTTATCCTTGTTTAGTGTAGAAACTAAATCAATAAACAAGTTATAATTATGTTCCCAATCAGCAAAGTACGTACGAAGTACGTACATTTTACATCCATTTTATGTCGTTACGTCCATCTAAAATGATGATCCGAAATGTATGTCTTATGTATGTACTTTAAAATACGTACATATGACGTACATTATAGAACCATTTTACGTTTTATGTATGGACTTTAAGAAACCTAACACTTATATACGTATCTTATATATAAGGTGTGTCTAGGAAATTAAGTTGGCGTCAATGAAAAAAAAATTATTACACATTTTACGAAAAAAGTTACTCTTTATAAAAGTTCTGCATAGTCGAAAACATACAATACAATTATCAGATATCGAATTGTGTTGGTAATCTACGAAGTCTTGCCAAAAATGTAATTTTTGCTCAATAGGAATGTACCTGTAAGAAAAGATGTTTAGAATTAAAAAAATTACTTGTTCATTTCTAAAAAAAAGATTTTTTTCTGCGAAAATCGAGAAAATTTGGGTTTGTCCATTAATGGCATTGTACATTCTTTATGTTTTAGTAACAATAAATTCAAAAATACATATTTTCCTCAACTGTTTTATAAAATTTATAACCATGGAATGTAGTGCACTAATGTACAAACCTAAATTTTCACAATTATCGCAGAAAAAAAATCAAAAATATTTTTTATAGCAACAAAATTGCATATTTAGGGGTAATTTTGAATAATTATAAACATCTTTTCTATATAACAATTTTTAATTAGCAAAAATACAGGTACTTTACTCTTTTGGTCAATCCTTCTAGATGACTGATACAATTTAATATCTGATGGTTGCTTTTAGGTTTTAGACCATGCAGAACTTTAGAGTACCTTTTTTGTAAAATCAATAATAAAAAGTTTTCCATTATGACGCCAAATGTAGGCACGCAGTATAAAGCCTATACCGGGAAAACCTTTAAAAAGGACGTTTGTTTCTATCCTTCTTGGTTATAGTTAAAAGTAGGTGGTAAAATATAAATGAAAACCCTGTAAGTTTTTGATTTTTAAATTTTCAAAAAGTCCAAGTTTTTTGCTCAATTTACGTCCAGCTTACTTCTATAATAAAAAAAATGTCCATACATAATACGTACATAGTCAAAGAAAACGTACATAATACGTACAGTACGTACGTACATCAGACGTACAACATGTACGTACAGTGAATGTACATTTTTGCGGAAAATGTACGTACCTATGACGTCTTATGGATGTACTACGTACTTTTCTGTATGTACATAAGATGAACGTTACATCCTAAAGTTACGTACATAAGACGTACATAAAACGTACATTGGCTGATTGGGTTTGGTATATAACTATTAGAACTCTATTATAGGTTGGGATACTTAGTATGTAAGCTAAGTTTTACGCGTTTACAATTAAAATTATGACCTGTAAGTTATAAACGAAATTATTTATGACACAAAAAAAATGTTTTGTTTTCCATTATAAGACAATATTTTTTCTTAGAATTTAATATTTTTGTTATTCAAAATATTTAATTATTACATAACCTAACTTTTTCCCATTATTAATTATAGTTTTACCTTAGCAATTATTTCTTATGCGTACCTATGTGTTTTGAATCGCAGTGTATAATTATACAAAGTGTTCAGAAAATGCATTAGGAAATTTTAAGGGCTGATTCTGCAATGTAAAATAATGTTAGTGAGTCCTTTGACAAAATGTCGAAATCTCCCTGGTTACCAAGTTACAGGGGTTAAAAGTTCAATTTTTATTTTTGTTTTCTTGCCACATTGCACTTACTTCTCAACCAATCTAGTAGACTTTTGGCACATGAATTAGGCTTTGCAGATTCTAAAATTTTAATATAAAAGTACTTTTTAATACCACCAAAGGGAACTTTACCTAAAACTTAAAATTTTTTTACATTATAACTTCTTTATTTTGACAGATATTGCAAAGATGGGGGCGCTATTTTATAAACAATCCAAAACTTAAAAAAATAGGTACTCAAAGTTTTCATCAATTTAAATAAAATTATCTCCATACATACAGGGTGTCCAGTAACTCAACCGACAAACTTTACAGGGCGATTCTACAACGGACAATAAGAAAAAAGATCTTATAAACATATGTTTTAAAGGTCTTAGTTTGAACTACGGTGTGTTAAATATTTAAAAAACTTTTTTTTATTTTAAACACCCCGTAGTTGTAAAACTAAGACGCTTAGAACATATGTTCATATAAAGTTTTTTCTTATTTTCCATTGTAGAACCGCCCTGTAAAGTTTGTCGGTTGAGCCCTACAATCCTGTATTTATGTAGGTAATTTAATTAAAATTGATCAAAACTTTAATGTAGATTGGTGCCTAAACGGTGGGGTTTATCGACTTAAATAAAGTGTACCTTATTTTTTAATTTTTTGATTGTTTATAAAATGGCGCTCCCAGCTTTGCGATACCTGTCAAAATAAAAAAGGTATGTTGTAAATAAATTTTAAGTTTTAGGTAGTGCCCTCTGGCGGTATTTAAAAAGTACTTTTGTAATAAAATTTTAGAATCTGCAAAGCTGAATTCGTGTGCCAAATGTCAACTAAATTGGTTAAAAAATAAATGCAATATGGCGAAAAAACAAAAATAAAAATTAAACAAACTCAAAGGCAGAGGCGCACTTACAGCCTTGCCGCCCATAGGCTATTTTATTTTCGCCGCCCCCAGCCTCGCCGCCCGTAGGCTACTTTTTCGCCGCCCATTTCCTAATCTTTTTCCGTCCGGAAAAGTTTAGAAGAGCAAAAAAAAAAAGTTCCTCACTTCCATTTCTTTCGATTGTGGGTACAAAGATTTCCAAATCCAACAAAATTATTCATCATGAAAAAATTTTGAGGAGCAAAAAAAAAAAGGTCCTCACTTCCATTTTTTGCCGCCCCCAAAATCCGCCGCCCTAGGCTTCAGCCTACTCAGCCTAATGGCAAAGGCGCCACTGGTCAAAGGATTCACTAACATTATTTTTCATTGCAGAATGACCCCTTAAAATTTCCCAACGCATTTTTCGAACAGACTGTATATAACTTTAAAAAATATGTCAAAATTAATCTTTATAATTAAACATTTTTATTTACATTAAATACACGGACTTTCTACAAACTCAAAATCGTATTTTTCCTAAAGCAACATTACATAAAAAATACCGGAAGTAGCCATAAATTTATTTGGAAGGAGGTATGTACGAGCAAGCCAATGTATATCTTAGTAGGGTTTAAGTCCCAGGAGGTTATATAAAACCAACTGGGACGATCTTACTTTCGAAATAAAAACATAGAAAAACGAAATCCCATAAGCGTAGAACATATAACAAAAACGATTTCATCACATTCTTTACAAGCTTTTTGCCTATGCTATGGTATGGTTATTTGGATCCTGATATACAATTTACCAATCTTAATAGTTGCAAAATATATAAATGGTTTGTTTGAATTGTCTTTATAATTTACTTAAGTTATATTTTAAATATTTTTAATTATGATTGTTGGTAATTAGACAAATTTTAAGCCAAAAATTAAATGATTAAAAATATTTACTCGGAGCCGTACGGAGGAGGGGCAATTGCCCTCCCCAGGAGCCCATAAGAGACTTTTTAAAGCTGGGTTGTTAGCTGAAGGTGGCGTCTAACCTTTTTGTTTACTAAGGTGGAAACTAACCAAAAAAAAGTGTAGACTTCCCCTTCCCCTCACCCCTCCAAAATAGCTACTTTTCCCGTACGGCCCTGTATTAAATATACTTATAGCAACAATACAACTGAATACTCTGAACTAAAAATATATAGCATTAACTATAATTTTTAGACAACCCTGTAGCAATACTTATTTTTATCAGGTAAACAAAGGGTTAAGGTCGCTTCCTATTCGTATTCGGACCATGAGAAATCGTAACCTAATTACTTATTTTCCAGCCATGCATTATTTTTTTTTAATAACGAAAAAATAGGAAATAATACAATTATTTAGGATTTTTAATTAAAAAACACAATTGTGTTTTAATAGAATAAATCCCTTAATTTTTGTTTGTACCTATCTTGCTAGGTTTTCACTTAATTATATATAGCTGGAAATGTTTTATTAATTTTGAGGGATATGCAATTAAGTGATTTCGAAAAGTAAGAAACATTAAAAAAAAAAAAGAAAAACACTACCTATGTTTTTTCAATTTAGGGAAAATATAAAAGTTGCATAAAAACAAATGGTGCAGTTTTTTTCAAAAATATTTAATTAGGTGCCGCTAAAGATGCCACTGGACTTAATAGCCTAATTCAAGGTAGTGCTATATTTTTGCCCCCAAATGCCATAATTATGTTTTCCAAATTTCAAGAAAATTTATTTTAAATATTAATAAAAAAACTAGAATATTGTTACAACGCATTTTCTTGGGACCATAAAAAAGCACCCATAAAGAATTTATACATTTAGAATAACCAAGTTAAAATGTGGATTTATTTAAATACGAATATGATGACTCTTAAATATTGCTGTTAAATAGTAAATGAATTAAAAGAAACAAATACAAAACATATTATCATTTTTTTAATAGTAATTTCTTAAAAAGAAAAAAATCTTCTAAAAAACAAGAATATACCTTTTTAACTATGATGTATTTTACAATAAATTATTATGTCCATAAAAATACATTTTTATTTTATGTCAATAGATATTTTAAAGACTATTTCAATAGAGTGTTTTATACACTGGCAAAATGTCATAGCCACCCCTGCTCCTACCTTGTTAAAACGACTATTTCACTAGGTGTTTACACTGGCAAAATTTTAGGCAAAATATTTCTCTTGTCTTATTCAAGTTTGTTGCTTTTTGAAAATTTTGCTTCATGAGATTTAATTAATGCCGTATACGTATTGTCATAAATGTCATTCACGAAATTGCCAAGCAACAGACTTTCATACAATCGACATATTTTGCCAGCAAAATTTTCTCTCTTATGATATAATATAGGATAAAACTTAGTAAGGTTAAAGTAAAAAAGGTAAAAACTATTGTTGCTTTATATGCAAATAAAGGTTAAAACCAATTTCTAATTCTTGTTAAATAGTCTTGTCAAATATCATTCGAGAATTTTTTAAATATTTCTTTTGTTTATTTTTTGTTTGTTGCTTTTTGGTTATTTCGTTCATTATATTTATTTAATGCTATTCGCCAGACGGTTCGTGGTATTATTGTAAAAGTCATATTACGAAATTGTCAAGCAACAACCTTTCATGCAATCGGATTATTTTGCCGGCAAAGTTTTCTCTCTTATAATATTATTACAATACAATAAAAAATTATCTATGTTTTCCCTCAAGCACGCCTCTGAATTCTGCCAACAGTCACCATGCAATAGCAAGCTGAGAACTGGAGATATAAACTACATAATATGTGGCCACTGGGTAAATTCGAAAAATGGTCGAAAGGACATATCTTAGGTTCTCCTATAGTTTGTATATTGCAACTTGTGTAGCAATGGATGCCAGCATTGACGGTGAAACTATTTCATATTATTTTATGATATTTTATCGAAATAAAACGTCTTACTTTATTTGGTTTTATTGTGAGGTCTAGGGGCAAATAACGATACTAAAATATTTAAAAAAGAATAAAATCAGGTTTTGCTTTGAATTTAGATTTACTTAGAAACTAAAAAATAATAATAAATATTTGTCTGAAATGTAACAAATAAATCGTCGGTTTAAAGGTAAAAGTCACTAAATACATTTTTTTAAACAGTTTGTTCGAACATTTGTAGGTTATTTATAGTAAGAACTTTTTGTAGAAATAATTAATATTATTACAGTTATCACATCTAAATCCTTAGTGCAATATTATACATAAAAAAGTTGGTTTATATTTTTGTCCACAAACTTTGTATAAAATCATTGTTATTCACTAAACCATAAAATGTCACCTAGTGAGTTTTACCTTGAAACCGACGAAATAGTTTATAACTACATTTAAAATAAAATATTTTGAAATCAATCTTAATTCTCATAGTCTGTATACTTTTTATTCGTTTTGTTTTTGGTAATGGTAATCGAAACCTTATCATTAGGGTGAGCCAAATAAACTAACCTATCGAATTTATCGCGTGAAAATGAACCCACAGTGAGTCTACGTACCTTATGGCATTGGAAAACTTTTAAATTGGTAATTTTACAAAAAAAAGTTATTCCTTATAAAAAGTTCTGCATGGTCCAAAACCTAAAATGCGATCAACGTCAACTAGTCATGTACGAGGTTTGGCCAAAAATGTAATTTTTGATCAAGAGTAAAGTACCTGTATTCATTTCAAAAAAAAGAAATTTTCGATAATGGTAAAAATTTAGGTTTGTACATTAGTGCACTATATTTTATGAATATAAATGTCATATGACAGTTTTAAATAAACATTTTAAATAAATTGTTATCAAAACAAGAATAATGTACTATGAACTAATGTACAAACTTAGATTTTCTCGATTTACGCAGATTTTCTTATTATGGAAATGAACAAAATTGCATATTTGGAAGTCATTTTTAATTCTAAACATCTTTTCCTTATAACGATTTGCGATATTAGCAAAAATACAGGTACTTTACTCTTGGGCAAAAATTACATTTTGCGCCAAACCTCGTAAATGACTAACACAATTTGATATCTGATGCTTGCATTTTAGGTTTTAAACCATGCAGAACTTTTATAAAGAATAACATTTTTTTGTAAAATTATTAATAAAAACATTTCCCATATGCCGCCAACTTACGTAGACACACTGTATATGCCGAGAAAAAATGTCCCTGCAATGGGGATTTCTAGTTTAATTTTAAAAGACTTGGTCGAGCACTTAGAGGTTCCCATTTAAAATACACGTAAAAATTATTTTTGTTAGAAGTACTATAACTTTTAAATTGTTTAAAATAAAAGTTTTTACAGCAGCTATTTATGAAAACCATAATATTTCATTAAAAAGAACTATCCTAGGGTGAACTCAAAAATTTATACATTTTAAAGCTTTGAGAAATAAAAAAATAAAAATATGCAAATTTTATTCTTTTTAGTATTTTTGAGTTAAAATGTTTTTTCACTACTAACTCAAGAAATTGCTATTATTTAGGTACTCCATTCCTGTAACCAGAATTTATATTTCTCATCCTGGGTAAATAATAATAATAAAAAATACCTAGGTCAATAATGACACATTTCTCATATCAAAATTTGACACATGCCAAATTTGTACATAAATAAAGCCAATCTGATTTGAAACATCTCCAGTCTACTTAATATTCCGATATATTCAACAAATTATTGGAAATTGCTAATGCCAAAATTACTACTACTGCGCGCCTCAGACTATAAAAATGCTCGGCAAATGATCAGCTCACTTTTAACCCAAGGTATATAATATACTATTGTACGCCTAACAAAAAAATAGATTTAAATAAAATAAATTCCTTTAAAGATATCGTTTGTATACTAGGTGTGTCAAGAACAAAATCTTTGTTACCTATAAACATATTTACTCAAAAAACACTAAAATTTAATAAAATTAACCTTAGATGTATTTTTTAAATTTTATGCTCTACAAGAATCCGTAATGTAAATAATTTTATCTTTCAAAAGTTATGGCATTTACTTTTATTGGAAAATAATTTACTGTACTTGTTCATTTAACACATATTATTCGATAGGTTAGTTCTTTTGGTTCATCCTGCTCATTATATTAGGTTTTCGTCGTTAATTAAAAAAAAAAACATTTTTGATTCGAGTGATTTTAAACAAAAGGGTCTTAAACTAATAATGCCATTCTGCAAATAAGGGAGATATTAGATAAATGTCGCATGCGACATTGCGTATTAGAATTACAATACAAAAAGACATACTAAATTTAGAATATTTTAAGTTCCCAGAAGCAATACAAGCTTACCTACAGACATGTAAGACGTTTTTTTCTCGTGACAAATAAGAAGGGTAGGGCAAAAAAAACTGGGACATTAAAATCCAAGTGGGAAAAAGGTCTTCTAGTCTATAAAAAATTGAATTCTTTATATTGAAAATTGTATACCTGTTGTTTAAAACCAATAAAATGCCTTGATTTTGATAAGTTGCTATATGACGACAACCTGAATATTTTGAAATTTTTTTTCAGTCACGAGACCCAGCTGCAAATTTAATAAGTGATAATTTCCCTGGCTGGACAGATTTCACATGCAAATGCCAAAATAGGATTGGCCTATTTACAAATGAGATTAAAATATTTCTAGACTCTATTCCAAAACGCGATATTTCCTTTTTATATTAATTTAATCAATAATGAAAGTTTACCAGGTACGCGTCTCAAACGTGACAATCAAACCGGTAAAAAAATGAATGTCTGTCACAAGTTGTATTTTCTTTTTAAAATAATTTTTAGTATAAAATTTTCTTACCGAATCCCCTGCGAGCTTAAATTATGCTCCGTAATTTTTCGGTCACGAATTTTTTAAATAAAATTCGCACCTTGAAAAATGTTTCGAAAATTATTCAAGCTCTAGGGAGATTATAAATAAAAATTTTTTGACGTGGCTGTCAAAAAATTATATTGCTTTAACAATATCAAAATATATTATTTTAATAGACCAGGAGATAAAACTAGATTGTGTTGTCCAAGTTTTTGTTGGATGGTACCTAACCTGTGCATATTAATAATTGTAAAGTAAAAAGCACCATATATTTAAGAATGTGATTTGAAAAAAATCTATAAATATTAGAACAAAACATTTATTATTAAGTAAAAATAGCAGTATAAAAGCTTAAAAAAAATGTGAAAAAAACCGATGTGTGGTAGCTATATTAAAAAAACTTTATGAAGTGGTGGATATTTTTACTAAAGCATTTTGCTTTTCTTTAGTATACAAATTGTTTGGAAGCACCAATGACACATAAATAAAAACCAATTTTATTTTTAATTTACCTACCTAATATTAATATATCACAACCACTGATCTGAAAAATAATAAGGATAAATACAGCAAAAGTGACAATAACCCCTACGTGGACACTGCGCAGTACACTTGTGGGCATGCGCACTAAAAATTTACAGACTAGCGGAAAACAAACAACAGGACCGGGTTTGGAAATTTGGTAAACGAGGGTTTTTGGGGCGCTAATTACGACTTTTTTTTGGAAACGTTTCGTTCTCGAGATATTCATCATCAAAGTTGAAATTCAATTCTTAGTTTCACTCTATTCCGCCTTCTTTTTGCACAAAATTTTTGATATAACACCTAACAGGCACACAATATTATATAAACATCTTAAAAAAAACTTTTTTTAGTTATTTTACACGTTTTTTTCATTAAATTCCAAATCTTTTACCCCTAAAACGCTACAACCATGCATACACCTATGTGTATAATGGTTTCAGACATGGCGACTTGATTTAAAGCAAACTTTTTATATTAATAAAGAAAGGCTGAAAACCAATAAGAAAAACATGTTTTAAAAAGGGTTTTTATAGTTAAATAAAATATTGTGTGCTAATTTAGTGTTAAATCAGTAACTTAGTGCAAAAAAAGGGAATTATAGTAAAAATAAGAACAGTTTGGCCATGATGACGAATATCTCAAGATCGAACCGTTTCCGAAAAAAAAATAGATTCGTGATCAGCGCCCCAAAAACCAAGGTATAGCAAATTTCGTCAAAATCGGAGTGGCCGCAACTTTCAAGACAATTACCTAATTTTGTTTCTTGGATATATACACATATTTAAATATTTTATTTTAAGTTTGTACTCGTCTTCCATAGAAGTCCCTAAAAATTAAACCGGTTTAGATATTGGGTACTTTTTTTGTCTTGTATAATTTAGTATACGAGAGTGCTTTGAAGCACTAATCTCAACTTGAATTTTGTTTTTGCTGGACCCTCTTTGACTAAACCTTAAAACTGCACGATATTTTTGCGTTATTATCTTTCTTCTTAAAACTACTTTGACACAACAAAACTAAATCAATTGGTATTTGATTTATTTTATCATAAAACCAATTAATTTTGGTGTAACTAGTTTGAGGACTCAATTTATACACTGTTATTTCACTTTCGCTGCCGTAGCAGTTTTCGTTCAGTTAAACTTGGCGTGTTGTGCCATTTGTAAACGCCGTTGCCTCATTTGACTTGACCAAGTTATCACCTTTGCCTCTGGTCGTTTGCAAACGTTCGTGATCTTAGAAAATTTTATGCTGAAAATTTTTGACTGACCTCATATTTGCAATCAAAACCACAAGAAAAACCTTCCAATTTCTGCAAAACAACACTATACAATAACTCATTATTTAGTTTTGGTTTATCAAAACTAAAATAAACAAAAGTTAAAAACACCACTGAAAAACAGGAAGACTCGCTAAGCACAAATGTCCTTTCATTTGTGCTTAGCGAAATACCAAATGACCAGTGGCGCCTTTACCAAAAGGCTGAGTAGGCTGAAGCCTATGGCGGCATTTTTAGGGGGCGGCAGACGTTTTTTGCTCTTCAAAAATATTTCTGAAGGAAAAAAGAAGAAGAAAGGGGCGGCGAAAATAAAATAGCCTACGGGCGGCAAACATGTAAGTGCGCCTCTGCAAATGACTAATAACGGTCGACCGTAGATGAGAGGTTGGTTTTTGGGCGGCTGACGGCGTCAATTTTACCTGGCGTTTACAATCGGAAAATCCCAAATTATCATGAGTGTGGCCCTGTTGCTATGTAGGTAAACATTTTCAGTGTTCCAACCACTATATTTATTAAAATACTGCAAATTTTGTCAATGTTGCCAACACTATATTGGATTTTAATTGAAAAACACTAACTTTTATGAGAACTGCGCATGTGCAAAGGTGTACAGCAACTCTCCCAGTGTGGGGTCAAAAATTCGTGCGCAGGTCTATTGAAAATATATGGGGAACATTTTCTATTAGCTATCCGCTTTATTTTTCAGATCATTGATCACAACACGCACATAATATTGAAGGATTAGGCCTAATGGCGGTATAGTTTCAGATATGAACATAAAATAGATATTAAATTTTATTAATTATACATTAAAATAGTTCAGGTTCTGCTAATAGCACAGTTTTGCATGCAAATGATGGAAACATAACCCGTCCTACGTTGGTATTAAATGTCTATCTATTTATACCAGACTATAAAATTATAATTATATTAAGGTAAATTGAATTTATTTGTTTATATTATAACTAGAAACTAATTAGTGTTAAAAATTGAAAATAAAGTAGATATGTACTATAAAGAACTAAGAATTTTTAATAAAAATTAAATTGCATCAGGAGGGGTGCAAGGGGATGCACTTGCACCCCCTGGCATTTTGGCGGAATACGAACGAAATATTTTAAATAAACGTGCGATTTGAATTCAACAGTACACATATGTACATACAGTGTATCCAAAAAGTCTGGAAACCCTCTAATATCTTAGACAGTATCAGAACCAAACTAAACGCAATTTGGTATTCCAGGCTAAAACCAAACTGTGAATTCAGTGTTGATATCAATTCAATTTCAATTTCAAACTGATTTATTATTCTACATATAAATACATCACATCTACAGCTTCAAGACTAAAAACTAAAAGTGAATGCTTGTTTCGCATGGATTCAGTGTTAATATCACTGATATTGCCAGATTTTTAGTTTTGCAGAAATCAATTCAAAGTTTTTTAATTTAAATGAGACAAATATTTTTTTATTATCGGTTTTTAGCTATCTACAACTCTACAATGGTATGTCCAATTTTTTCTTTAAGTAATAATAATAGAAAATGTTTTTAATTTGGTAAAAATAATAAGTGTAAACTGCGTAGGTATTATCTACCGTTTATACCTGGCAACTTTTAAGCTGGTGCCTCGTCAGTTTTTACTTAAGGAATACCTAGTGTTTAAATAAAAAATAAACATTTAATGTAGGATTTTGTTGTTCATATTTTTGTATTTTTTTTTTAGTTGTCTTACTAATGAGTATTATTGTTTTATTATCTAGAAATTCGATTTATGTCGGAACTGTTAAGCCACCAGTTTAAAATTTGCAAGGTGTTAACGGTAATACCCACGCACTTACCTTATTAATTCACACTTGCCTTAACAAATACGTTTTATGTAATTAAAAATAGGCTCTTTTTGAAATTATGATTGTCCGCTTAGAGGTTCTCAGCGCCTCTTATAGTTACATATTAAACTTGTTAAACATTTATAAAAAAATATATTATTATTATTAAAGAATTATTTACCTAAATACCAATATTTTCTGTATCTAGTTTCCTGAAAAAAACAATAACATCTTATAAATACAATATTTTACCAAAGAGACAATAAATTTTTATGTTAATAAACAGACTCCTACAAAATTCACTACAAAGATTTTAAGGGAGTGTTTTAAAGATCAAAATAGTTTTTTCCCAGTAATTATTATAAACTGTGGTTACATTTTCGCATAAAGTTCTAAAAAATTTGCGATACTTTTTTTATATTGGGAGAGCAACTTACGATGGCTGGCGTAAATTCAGGGTTATAAAAGATAATAAGGATGTATTTAATACCAAAAATTTGTCTTTAAAACTGCCTAAAACCTACATCCAACAACCTTTTTACCACCTACATTGATAACAGAATAGACAATATCTTCATAAAAACATCAATTTAATACCACTAAAAAAATTAGAAATAAATGCAATTTCTTTGGTTGTATAAGCCGACCAGAATCAGCGTTTATTGAACCACTTTTAAACAGGTTTAAAATCTGGTTTACAGACAATTTGCTTTAAAAGGCGGAGTCGACCGGACTTTGAAGGCCTAAAGCCTAAATAATTGGAAAATCTTTAGGGATTTAAATGCTTCCTTAAGTTCCAGTGCTGGAGAACATTTTTGAAATAACTCTTAGATTAAATTTACAAAAGTAATACTTACAAAAGACTCCCCCTTTTGGATTTGGTTAGTTAAACTTTTACTTTTTACTTATACTTACTTAAAAATCACATATTTATTAAAATTTACTAATATACCGTATAAGCATATAAGGCTATATAAGGTATATAGACCAGTTAAGCAACAAGCAAAGGATGAAGGTTGGTTGGGTGAATTATGGATAAAAATATGAAATATGTCCAAGAGTGACAAACCCACTTTTACCCGGGCCACCCCCAAATTCAACGATGTCTACAATTTTATTTTCTTTAAACAAAATCAAACGTGGTAACTTGGATTTGACTTTGAAAGTGGAAGATATAAGTAGATTTAAAAATATATTGGTTTTTAAAATTAAGCACCTAGGCAATGCTGTTGGCGCCCTCATTAAAATAATTATTAATAATATAACATAATATAATATAAATAATATCTATACATTTCAAATATTAGTTACAGTTTTATTATTTGTTAAGATTATAAATACATTGTTTCTATTTTTTATTAATAAAAGCTATTTTTTGTATTTAAAGTGATTGTAAAATCTAAGCAAAAATAGTTACTATTTACCATAATGAAAAATGTATCTGATTCTATATGTTTTAAGGTAGTCCAAAAAGCGATCTTTTTATTTGAAAATTTCACATGTTTTTGCCTATTTTCGCCTTAGCTTCGCTTTAAATGCTAATGAAAGAGTCATTCCTTTTTTCGGATTAAGCTATAAAAGTTGATGTCTTAGTCAACGAAACTCTTTCCGACTCTTAATAGATCCTTAAAATTAAGTATCAAAGAAAACACATATTTGCAATAAAAGAGTTTTAATTGGAATTTAAAAATTTTTTTTTCTTTAATCTATTTCCTAATATTCTTTATAAAGCAAACCTAATAATTCGATCTAAAACATATCCAAAAAATGAAAAAGAAAAAGTTAATATGCTATTTTTAAGTGTACCTAAGTCATATTTCTATTTTTTTAATTTTTTCCTATTTCAATGCGGTAAGACTCCTCTTTTGGTTTAAATAAAATTTTAATAATTTTATTTTAATATCAACTTTCTTCATTAAAATCACTTTAAATACAAAAAAATACTAAATAAAGAAGAGACACACTGTGACTACAAGCAAAACTAAATAAACTACACAAAAACGTTAAAAAAATCCAAAATAAATACGGAGGCTATTGACTTACCAGAGCTGGGTCGAATAACAAACATTGGTTTTGAATACTAATACGAATACGAATACCGTTAAAAAAGTATTTGAATACTATAGAAATTTGAGGAGCAAAAAAACTCCTTTTTTCACAGTTCAACTAAACTACAAACGCAATCGCATTTCGGTATTCGAATACTTGGTACGCCGGTATTTGAATGCTCATAAAATATATTCGTCGAATACTGAAAAAACGGTCATCTGAATAAAAATCTCGAATACTGACCAAAAAGTATTCTGCCGAATACCAAATATAGAGATCTATTCAAATACTATTTGAATACCAGCCGAATATATTCTGAATACGATTCAGAAGAATATTCGAATACTACCCAACTCTGTGGCTTACCTACTAGATTTGCAAATTAAAATGAAAATGTATGTTCTTTAATTTTTAAAAAAATGATAATTAATTTAATAAATGGAATTAACAAATGACTTTATTTAAGACAAAAAAATGTGTCTATGGATTACCAAACTTAAGTTTATAATGGGTATATAAATATACAGGGTATTTCAAAATCAATACAAAACGTTTAAGAGGAAATTCCTCGTTTAAAATAAGGGTTAGCTTAAGGTTTTTAGAGCAGTATGATGCTCATGGATTATGTGAGATTACGTTTCTTTTTTTTTTTTTTGAAGGAAAACGTGAATATGATGGTGCTGGCATTATTATATTTACTGGGGTATGGGCTCCAAAAGAGCGCCTCAGAAAATTGTTTTTTTAATAGCATTTATGGCACTTGGTATATTAAAATATTTTTTACTCTGAGAAACATTAGTAAAGACTCCCTACAAAGGTGACCAACTAAAATAATCGTATTAATTATTTCGCGAAGAGCGGGCAAACTCCTACCCAAAGATGCTTATTGTTTTTGCACCGTGTAAAAAAGTGGTATGTTTATATAGCTTAAGACCCTAGCTCGTTCGATATCGATTAATTAAAATGTTTTTGGAAAAAAAAACTTTGTATTGAATAAGTTTGTATGTCGGTTTAACATGTGCTTTCTTTATATTTGTCCAAAACAATTTAATTTATCAACATCGAACAAGAAAACCTTTTTTAGCTTAGAATTTAAGGTATCCAATATACAATTAGAAAGATATCAAGATGGCAACAAATAAGGTTTGTAGTTTTTATCTTAAAAACTGAAAAAGAGAATAATGAAATTTTATAAAAATAATACTTTTGTATTTTACGATTTTAGAACTTGTAAAAAGCCTTAAAATAGACTAATTTAAATACAATCTTTTTATGTTTTTAGTGTAAGATAAAATATTTATTGAATTGTTCCTCCATATTTATGCCGCGATAACTTTTGGCTACTTTTAATCCATCGTTTATGCAAGAAACTACCCTAAAACTTTTAAACTGATAATAATTTTCTACTAAATACATTATATACAGAATATACAAATTGTTATTGAATAGCTACTTTTTACATTAAACTGAAGTTAATTAAAGTTAACAATCATTATACGTAAAATTATTTTTGGAGATAGAAAGCATACAAAATCTTAAGAAGCCTTGGCTAGATTTAAGTCAAATTTTCTTGCTAAACGCATTCGTCGTATAGGTTTAAACCGTATTCGAAAATGACAATATAATTATTAGAATCAAGGAAATGTAGGTTTTTAAACCGTTGCGTCACAGCCCAATAAGCTTTTAGGTTATGATTATGATTTTCATTTTTTAGGGTTAATATATTCTTTAATTTACACCGAATATAAAATTTGTTCACTTGCTATTTACATTCATGTTAAAAGTTTACAAAAATGACCGAAAAAAGTTTTTAATGAGTTTAAAGCATATGCCCCCGACTAGGATATCTATATTGTTTTAAACCATTGTCCGAGATGTACTCAAACACGAGTTAAATACGTGACGTATATGACGTCACTGTTTAGCAAGAAAATGTTATGTTTTAAAATGTTTTGAACCGTATTAACAACAAAAAATGGCTCAAATTAGACTTATTTAAAAAAGAGCTATGTTTTTATATAGTTTTGTGTTTTCAGTATTCAGATCCCACGCTGTTTAACATCATACAATAAAAAAAGAAAACAACGTATTCGTACCGCCAATGGTAAAACTACATAATATATCCTATATTTAACGACAAAAGTATCGATAAAAATAATTCGATACGGCCTATAATGTCGATATGCACTTGAGCCCATTTAGAATTGCAATGGCCTCTGATACGTGCAATAATAAGCAATAAGTTGCCTATATTATTACAGGCGAAACGACGGCCAGCAAGGGTATATTTACACCATTTCGCATAAACTGTTGCTTTCAATTTTATTGAAACGTGGTTCTTAATTGCATTTCTACAGATTTAATTAAAATGGACGTATGTCTTGGAGGTAGTGAAATTTGATATTTCCTTTTATGGAATCCATTTCGGATATTTATCGTAAATGAATATTATCCGTTTTATTGGTTATGATGATTTTAACATTTTTGTTTATTTCTTTAATTTTTATTTATATACTCATGTAATACTCGTGCGTAATAAGTGTAATTAAATACAGAGAAGAATGTATTTTAATTAAGTTTAAAAACACTGAAACATTTTTTTATTAAAATGTAGTCATGTAACGGCTTTTTAACTGTTAATATAAAAACGCAATGCTGATTTAGTATTTTATTACAGTTAAAAGCAATAATGCTATCACATTACCACTAGAAGCATTAAACAATTTAATTTAGGCCAAACATCCATAGATTTAGATTATTTTTTACATAAGTACTAAAATTATATTTTAAACTTGTCGAGGCACTTTAAAGCAGTGGCGGATTAATATATTTGCCGCCCGTAAGCTATTAATTTTTGCCGCCCCTAATTTTTGATACCTTACCCCACAGTATAAATATAAAAAAATGAGTAGCAAAACAAAGGCCTTCACCTAAAGAAACATGTTTACTAACTAGACTAGTGCCGAAGCCTTGCAAAGAGGTTAGAAATTAAAAATATATATATAGTAGGATAAAACGCATTAAAAAGTAGAGGAAATAACAAAAGTTAAACTATATAAATTATGGGCAATCAGAGGTAGTGAAGGGGGGTAGGAGGGGGTGAGGGTTAAAGTGTAAAAGAACGAGTTTTCCGATTTTCGGCCAAACTACAAGTCTTATGGAAAAAATAAATCAGTAAGGTAAGGTAATAAAAATATCAACAACTTTTGTATTTACAGTTCTTTTTCTTTTTATTATCCTAAACTTTACCTTTTAACTTTTTTCCATAAGACTTATAGTTGGGCCGAAAATCAAGAAAAACCATTTTTTGCACCCCTCTTCCCATTCCCGACCTCAGATCGGCCGTAATTATTATTTCCTTTAATTTTTTTTTATATTTTTTACCTTTTACAATAGGTTTTCTTCTACTATATATTTTTTTTCCGTTTCAAAAATTATCGACCCTGGTCTAAACTACCCTAATTGTAATAAATCATTTCGGATTTTCTTTTCTTTTTCTAAATCGAAATAAACTATTTAGGTAGTAAATCTGCCGCCCGCTAAAAATTTTCCAACCTACTCAGCCTGCTGGTAAATCCAACACTGCTTTAAACTATAATTTAGTTTACTAAAGGCAAATTTATAACAAAAAAACTGGGTTTTATTGTTAAAAAACTTAATTAATTTAACTGCACATTGTCCTGCACTTAAAAAAATAATAATAATATTTATTTATAAGTAAATAAGAAAAATTATTTTTTATTAACAGCCTGTTCTTTTTTCATTGGTCAATATTTTTTTACTATATAGAATAAAATATTTATTTTTAAGTTAATAGGTTAAAAATATATAAAATTTTTTTATTAAATAATTGTGTTACCTTAAAGATATTTTATTACCTAAACTTGTTCATTTGTTAATAAGCTCGTTGGTTTTCGAAAACATTTAGGTGAGAAATTCTAACAGTATTTGTATTGATCTACTTTGTAAATAATTAAATAATTTTTTACTACCAAATAAAACAAGTGTTCAACTAATAAAAAATTAAGGGAGATAAAAAAGAACCACGAAAATTATTCATATATAGTGTTAAACCTTAAAGAAAATCGGTTTTAATTAATATTTTTAATATTCCTTATCCAATTTTGATAAAAAATGACAGTCATACTTTCGGCATTAAGAAGGTAAGTTAAGAAATGAATGGCAACTTGATAAAATTTATTCGGTTAAGTGGTGTCACAAGCGCCATCTAAAAAATATTTCTTACAAAAAAATGTACGCCACTAACTTTTTCTATTATGGTTAGTTTTTAAGTAAATAAGTAATATCCAGTTAAAAGAAAAAAATTCCTGTTTAAAAATATTTTTAATATTATTTTATAAATAAGTAATTAACAATAGAAACAAACACCAAATTGAATACCATTAACATTAAGACCAACGAGATTATTCAGATAAGGAGTTTTTAAAATTTTTCCCCTGTTTTTTTTGGGTGGTTCTGGGATATAACACTAAGTAAATTTTATAAAGTTTGGAAGCTTAAAACAATGTTTAAAAAAAAAATTAAATACCTGGTCTAAATAAAATACAGGTTAGTAGGGTCCATTTTTTTCTCAGAAATATTTGTTGAGGTACCGCTCAAGACGCCAATGGATTAGGTGAATTTAACTAAATTTGATCTTAACAGCAATGCCAATTTTTATTAAAATCGGTTGAAAGGTATTTAAGATATTAACAAAAAAACGATTTAAGTTTAACACCCTAAAACAATGCCCATTTTTATATGATATTTTCTGTATATTTTTGATGTAGATTCTGCGCCTAAAGTTTCGTAACATCATTCTGTATCACCCTGTTTCAGACTATTTTAAATTCCAAGGTAATTAAAATATGACATCTGAATAAACCTATAAACTGTTTAGTTTTGGCTACTCAAAAAAACACTTTGTATACAGGGTGTTTCCTAATGGCGGTAAGAAAATTAAAGGGCGTATTTCTAATTCAATTAAATAAAAAAGTTCATATTAACATAGGTCCAAAAATGCTTTGTTTCTAAGATACAGGGTGTTAAACTTTAAAACATAAACCAGGTGTTTAATAATATCTTAAATATGCCTTATCCGATTTTAATAAAATGTAACTGGTATTTATTAAAATGGGAAGTTAATTTTGACATACACTAATTTTAATTTGTGAGACCAGTGGTGGCCTCGGGCGCATCTTAGCTAATCTTATTAGCAAATAAAACTGTGCAACTTTTTTGCAACTTTTATATTTGTTTCTGATGAAACACCTAAAAATACAAGTTTTTGGCTCTTTTATACATTTACGTTACTTGTTTAGTATTCCGGAAAATAAATAAAATCCGCTAAACTGCATAATACTTAATCATACAAGAGCCATTAGGGCATTTTGTTCTTTTAAAAATTAGGGGTTATAACTTCTTATTAGTAATTATGTAACAACAAAAACAAATACTTAAGTAAATAATATGTATATCTAGTCTAACAAATTTTACTAAAAAATGTTTTAGCAAGTTTTTAGCAAATTCCAGGACCCATGTTTATATATTAACTTTTTTCATAAAATTGGCTTAGGTATACCCCCTTAAATTTTCTTACCGCAATTAGGAATCACCCTGTATAATACTGACTATAACATTTGAATGCCTCCAGCAGCATCAATTTTATTTCATCTCATTACCATTTTCTGCAATGAATGGCAATAAAATGACAATTTTATTCGTTTTATGTTAAGGCGGCAATGACTGGAAATTGCAGAAATCCAAAGAAAGAAATCGTTTTATTATACATTATTATAAAAATGGATCCAGCAATTTGCATTAAAAATCAAGAAATGGAATTATTAAATGTCCGTATTTATTTAAATTGTTATAGTCATGGGAACTTAAAAGGTTTAAAACCGATACCATTACATGTATATCAAGTAATAAAATCACTAATTCTCTCTTAGACAAGTAGGAGTAATGTTTTTAACGAAGTAATTATTTTCCTAGAAAAAAATCTCTTGTATTTAATTCTCTAATAAACATTTGTGGTCTTATTATTCTTGTTTTTCAAATACTGTAATTTGCCAATATTTGAAAATGTATTAAAAAAGTAAAATTTATTTAATTTTTTTTTTAGTTAGTCTTAAACATGTTTTTAACCGCTAAACCCTTATTATAAAATTGGATATTAATTTTCTTTATGCATTGTATTTGACCATCTAAATCAGGTAGTTTTCCAATTTTTTAAATTCCTTCTTTACTATTTACCACTAGATATAATTATACCACATTTTTGGTAAGAAGTACAGGAGCGCTTATACAGGGTGTTTCACAACTTATCCGACAATCTTTAAGGGCTAATTCTACAATAAAAATATGAAAAAATCTTCATATAAATAATGTCCTAAACATTTTTGTTTTTGAACTACAGGGTGGTAAAAATTAAAAAAAAAGAAAAAATTATTTTATTATAAATTTTATACCAATCTAGATATTTTTAAAAACATTGAAGGACGCCTATGCACCAAAAGACATTTTTGGCGTACAAGAAAAATATTAATTTTTTTAATGTCCTTCATGATAGGTTTAAATTAAATATTTTTAATAAAAAAGTGCTACGCCACTGCATTTTTCTAAAATAAAAATAATTTTAAAATTTCCATTAAGTTTGAAACAAATTTGATTTTTGACTTCTTTTTAATTTGATGAACGGTTTTCGTGTAAATAAATAAAAATAATTTCTCGGCATGGTCATTTCGTATGGATAATACCAAATTTTACAGTAAAGCATCACCTTTGTTATATTATTATTTGGATAGGGATTTGACCATGTCGAGAAATGGTGTTTATTTATTTACGCGAAAAACCGTCCATCAAATTAAAAAAGTCAGGAGATTAAATTTGCTCCAAACTTAATGTAAATTTTAAATATTGTTTTTTTGTAGAAAAATGCAGTGGTGTACCGTTTGTTTCTTCAAAAATATTTAGCCCAAACCTCTTATTGGATTTACTGTATTTTTTTTAATAATTCAGATGGTATAAAAACTATTATTAAAAACCAGATTAAAAAAAAATCTAATACCCTGTAGTTCAAAAACTAAGACGTTAAGGACATTATTTATATAAAGTTTTTTTCATATTTTTTATTGCAGAATTAACCCTTAAAGTTTATCGGATAAGTTGTAAAACTCTCTATTTTTAAAACCGTTTTAACTGGGTTTACAAAAATTGTTTTTTATTTTAATTTCTTCTTCTTTTCTTTTAAATTTTTCTTCTTTGCAAATTTATTTTCTCTTGCTTTTGCTTTTTTATAAGATTATTTTTGTAAGGTGATGATCTGATTACTCCTGCAACGGATTGTTTTTTCTAACTTTGGACAAGCCACGAAGGCTAAAAGCCAAAATACTATTGTACCAAGGGTGTATTAAGCAAGGTAAGAGAAAGTTTGTTGATACAATCGTAAATACTTAAAAGATTTGAGGGGAAGGAAAAACCTCTGCGAGAAGCAATTTTAACAATCTAAAAGCTCTAGCCATAAAATAACAAACAAAGTGACAAGTTCGAGGCCTTGGACCGTATAGAGATGCATACGTGCGGCACTACGAGTTTCTTTGTTGGGAACCGTGAGTGAAGAAGCCATGGATGTACCTATAAAAAGCGTTAAATCTCCCACAGGCCGACAATAAGTGAGAAAAGGAAGCCTTTCTGTAATCTAAGGATCATGTAAAGGCAAACAGCCCTTTCTTGACTTAATTCTTTTTTTCTGATTTTTTTCTTTCTCTATTGGAAGCTTTGTTTAACCCAATTATGGAATAGTTCATAACTGGTTACTTAAACTTTAAACTTATTTTTATATTTAAAAAATAATACAATCAAATACCGTTAAAAACTACAACCGAAGATCTGAACTATCTTTAAAAGTTAAAAACAGTATTTCGTGCACTTTTTGTACGAAAAATACTTATTATTTAAATACCTTAAAACGTTATGAGAAAGCGATGAAACAAATTGTTACTACAGCGACGAAAGGGCTTCGCTTTACTGGCATATTACAACTTTTACTCGCTAATGGGCATAATAAAAGAGACAAACCCTTCTAATTACGTGTGTGAGTTTCCGTTTAATAGAAATGCCGGTATTCCATATTAGGGATACTATTCCATATTTAGCCACTTTCCTCTAATATTTTTGAAAAAACAGTTTTTGTGACATGACAGCAAAACATTGAAATTTTGCAACAATGCTAAAATCATTATAAAATAATATTTATATATTTATTATTTATATGATTTGGGAATATAATTTTTGGTGTAAGTCACGAAAATTAAATGTTACTTATTTAAATTACTTGAATATTTTTATGTATACTTTTGTGGGATATCTACTGCTTAAAACAAATTTTTATTTCAAATAAAAGGTTTTAATTATCCCAGAATTATTATTTGCTTACGAAGATACAAGCCATCCAGGATTATTAAGTCCAAAATATCGGCAATAAAAAATGTATACAGGATATCTTTAATTTTATTTTCAAAGTATCGAAGTTTTCCTCCCCGTGGAAATAATGCTGCTGGAAAATACACCGGATCTGGAAGGGCATTTTGTTAACATGAAACGGCAGATTGTGAAAGCCCTCGAGATTAATGCTTGTATTGTGCGTGTCTTGTGGGCATTATTGTATATCTTAAGCAAAAATGGCCATTGCAGTGGCGTTCGTTGGTGTTTTTATTTAAATACATAGGAATACTTCAAAGAACGTTAAAGCTCAATATTTATTAATTTATAAATATCTTTACAGAAGTCAAATTAGATACAATAGAAACAAAAATGTTAAACATGGTAAGTTTAATAAAAACTAAATGGGTAAGCACATACACGTACAGAGTCATTCAACAAGGTATCTTATTGAACTATACATCGTGTCTTCGGAAGTTTTTACCAAATGGAAAACTTTTTAATTATTAACTTTTCGAAAAAATTGCTTCTTTATAAAAAATTCCGCTGGGTTAAAAAATACATTTTTAGAAAAATATTTGCATATGGGATCTACAGGGCGACCAAAAAAGATTTGTTTCCAAATTAAAGTGCAGGGTTTTTTCCAACTACGATACAATACTTTAAAGGGTATTTTTTAGGCCATTTTATGAAAAAAGTTGTGAATGACATTAGAAATCAAAGTTTTGTACTGTAGTTAAGAAATGCCCTGTACATTAATATGGAATCAAGTCTTTTTCAAGCCACCCTTCACACATCCAACATACAGTTATTTTTGTGGAAATGTATTTTCTCATCAAGCAGGACTTTTAATAAGGAAGAACTTTTTCTCGTAAAGTTAATAATAAAACAGTTTCCCATTTGGTAAGACCTTTCGAAGACACGCTGTATAAAAAATGTAACTTAAATAAAAAGTTAAAAAGTTAAGAATTAGTTTTTCTTATAATAGTATCCTTATGGTATTTAGTTTTTTAACGCTTTTACAGAAAAGTATTCTTTTTTGTAAAAGCATTTTTAAGATCTCTGCTCTATAAACACCTGGCATCCGCCCAGCTATTATTATTAGCGAATACAGGAGGATCGAACTATTAAAAAAATAAACTGTTTTAACGCAAACTGCATATCATTTTTTTTTTTTTGGTGTGGCAAGTGACTGTAGTTTGTTAAATAATGCTAGCTGGTAAGGTGCGGCTAAGAATGATGGTTTTACTTATCTATAATACCGATATTACATTTCTGTGAGCTTGTCCACAGTTTTTTGTTTGTTTAGAATAATATTACAAGATAACACAGCAGGGCAAGATTGTGTTCTAATAACACCGTCTTCTCAAAATAGGATTATTAAGATTTTTTTTTGTTTTATACTGTTTTATATTAAGAAATTAGAAATAGAACTTTTTAATTCCCAATATTTTACGATTTCCAAAAAAAAAATCACCTAATTGCATATTGCTGGTTTGTATGGTACAAGACACATTTTTTTAAAATTAAGTGTTATAATTCTTAATTAGCAATTATGTAAAAACAACAAATACTAAATGACGTTAATATCCAGTCTAACAAAGCTTACCAAAATAAGTGTTTTTGAAATGTTAAGTTTTTTAAAAAGTTTAACACCCTCCATCTTGAGATCAAAATAATTGCGGACCTAGGTTTAAAGAAACTACAAACGCACGACAGACAGGGTAATGTGAACTGAAGAATTTAGGCGCGCAGCAGTTAAAGCTGTTATAGATAAGCAAAGAGAAAGTTTTTGGCAGCCCACCCAGTCTTAAAAAAGCTAAAAAAATGTCCAAAACTATTTTTATAATCCTTTTCACACGATATTACCACAGGGAGCTACCCGATCTCTTCACAGCTTTCTTAGCTATTCTTTTGAATTAATAGTTTTTTTTAATGGAAAAACAAAGGTTTATTATGTCAAGAAAGGATAATAATAAGTAGCTAAATAAAAACCAATATAATTCATTTAAAGTACAAAACTAGCTTTTATTGATCTTCAAACCTTGGGTACCCCATCTGTCCACTATGTCCCCTATAATTTATACCTCTATTGGCAGTTCAACTTGAGAAGGGCTCATCTTTTTACTTTGTGCTTTTTATTTTTAGAGTATCTAGACCATTGGCCAGTGGCCAATCGGTCCATCGCGACTATAAGTCCAGTCGATTGTGACAAGGCAAAACATATAAATACAGAAGATGAACACTGCACCACATTATTACCAACTGCTGCATACATCCAGGGCCGTATTAAGGGTATGAGGCGCCCTAGGCTACAATTCCCGCCTATTTTCCTACTAAAAAAATTTTTTGAAGAGCAAAAAAAAAAGGTCCTCACCTCCATTTCAGTCCAAAAATAAAAGTTCTCTTCTTTTCGCGTCTATTTTATTTATATCCCCAATGCCCTGTCTGGCGCCTATTTTTTCATGGCGCCCTAGGATGTAGCCTAGTCAGCCTAATGGATAATACGGCACTGCATACATCCTCTTGTATCATTTTTTAGTCGCCTCTTTTATTTTTGACGCGCGATGAACGCAATGTTATTTGGATCATATGGAAAAACATAACCTATTACAATTTCATTCCTGTCAAGTACACGGCAAAAACAGGGCCGGATTATCCATTAGGTAGAAACAGGGGCCCCGTGAATAAGGTAAAAGTTTTTTTCTCTATAATTTTATTAAAAGGGAATTACAACAGATACATTGCTTAGGGGCCGCGACAGAGTTAATCCGGCCCTGGGCAAAAATTAAGGCAGTGAAAAAATTGAGAAGTTGGTGGAATTTATCAGTTATTCTTTTAATTAATTTTATGGAATATAGTGATATCTATAAAATGGCTACAAAATTTGCAGATATATTTCCACATGTCTAGATTTCTGGGCATTGGTTTTAACGAGTAATATATAGATTTGACGAAATGTCTTGAACAACTCCATTCGTGTATAATTACCACCGTTCTCGCTTGATGGACAGGCATACATTTGAGACTTTAAAGGTTGCAACTTCAAACTACAAACCTCATTTTGCTTTGCTTGCTAGATTAACAGAAGAGGCATTGCTTACACTAATATTACTAAGATGTTACGAAGAATATTTTTTAAACTGACATTTTTCCATATAATAAGATAAAATACTACATAGTTCTGTACGAACTATGATGTTCTATCTAAGGTTTCAAGAAGTATGTATTCGGTAGATCTCACTAGGTATTCTCAGTGCAAAGTCGATCTTGGTTCTAAACAAGCTGGCCACTCCTGATCTAGACTGTAAAATCTATACAATCTGCAAAGCGTCTCCTTCTTCTTCAAAATTATAGTTAAGTCCGGTATTATTAAAGTACCTCTTACCAAATAACAGAAATCCACTGAAATAGTTGATGAAGTCTTTTAGCTTTCGTGGACTGCTCCCAGAAAAAAAAACATGTTCTTTAACAATTTACAATACTGCAATACAATAATTATTTATTATAAATGCTTACTAAGCTACTGGTTACATGAAAAGTAACGTAAAAATCAATTTTTTCCCTTTTGAAAAGTTTACAGTAAAATAGGTTACAACAAAAACAGTATGTATTCCTGTTACATAGGTAAATCCAAGGCCGGATTATCCTTAAGGTGGAGTAGGCAACCGCCTAAGGACCCCGTTTGGATAGGGGCCCGGCGCAACCGAAAACTGTTAAAATTTTAAAAGTTTCGTAAAGTACAAATTAAATTTGAATATTTGTATCGGTAATTAAAATATAAAACACCTTAGAACTTTTTTATCTTCAATCCGGCCCTGGGTATATCATAGATTTAGGTATTAAATATTTTAAAACGATTTATTTAATTGGCACTTAGCCCAGGCTGGATTTAAAATCTAATGTTGTGTCCTGAAAGAATTATTATGGTTGTTAAGCAAGAGAAATGATCGCACCAATAGGCTCTTATTCGCCTATTTAGGAAATAAAGTTAAATATAATCCCTTGTTTTAACTATTCTCAGTTTTTTACGGTGTTTTTATTGGCTTTATTTTTAAGGAAATTAGGGAAAACAGGCTTTTAATGGAAATGATGCTTTTATAGAGATATATCTATTACGAAATTTCTTTATACACAACGACAAAGAAGTTTATATGGCTGGATATATTTAGAATATAAAAACTTAATGGTAGTGCTTTTAGGCATTTATGCTGATTAAATAAGGAATTCAGTAAATCGTTTTTATTTCGTTAAATATTTTGGATTTTAGACACATATTTAGTTAAAAAGTTATTATTTGGTTGACTAAAAGAAGAATTGCATCAATATTCACTTGTAATACCACTAGTGCTAAATTTATTTTCGGAAATGTTTTCAAGACCACGAATATTTTAAAAAATATCCCAAGACGCAGGCAAGGAAGAATTTTTTAAAATATTCGTGACCAAGAAAGAATTTTTCGGAATAATTTAAGCACGTATGGTTTTCAGTAAAAAATTTTACAGCAATTTGGTTTTAAATAGTATTTCATTAAATTTTATGCTTGTGCCTTTGACACAAGCTTTAAAAATGTACCTTAAAATAAATATTTTTCATTTTGCCAATTGTATGATAACTAACTATCGCTTGCTCATTAATTACTTCTGCTTCTCCAATCCTAAAATGGAAGGGACTTTAAACTTAGTAGTAATTAGGGTCGAGAAATCTTTAAAATAAGGTACCACTCAACCTTTTTTCCGTTTAGGATTTTTGGGGGTCTCAACCCTGCAATAGAGTTGCAATTCAGAGGGTGAAAGTGGCAAAAACATGTTTTCTCCTTAAATCAAAAACTGATGTGTCGAGCATTTTGCCCTAAATGACCTGATGGAGTGTCCAAAATTAGCTCTCTTTTGTTTTCAAATTGCCAACCTGTAGAACTTGCAATGTAATAAGATGGGCCTAAAAGTGTAACTCGACAAAAATAGAAATTGTAGCAACTCAAAATACTCAAACTTGCGCGAACACAAGTTTAGTGTTTCACAAAAATTAAGTTTTAAATAAATTATAGTTTTATAATAAAAACAAAAGTGGCAAACGAAAAATAAATAATCAAATTTAAACTTAAACACAGTTTATTTATTAACAGAATACATAAAATATAGAAAAGCTAATCTCATGAAATTAATTTACAAATTCATTGATAAAATTGGACCACACCGGCACAGATACAACTGTGCACGGGTGGTGTGGCCCCTGATACCCTATTTCATAAGTATTATTATACAGGGTGTCCAGTACCTCAACCGACAAACTTCTAGCGTTGATTCTACCATGAAAAATAAGAAAAAACTTCATATTAATATATATGTCATAAACGTCTTAGGCCGAGTTTATAAATCAGAATTTAATTTTAGTATTAGTAATAGTATTCACCCAACCTAATTTTAAAACAATTAGCTACATTTAACAAAAAATAAGTAATGAAACTTGAATAAAAAGAGTTACCGACTTTTACCTTTTTATGGCACATAAGCAAATAATATTTTTTCCTAATTTTGTCTTAAGTTTTGGATTTTAGATAATTTCAAGGACGTTTCTGAAGACCCGAAAATTAAATTTGAATTATAAACACTTCAATTTAAATGTATGTTCTTTAATCTTGTGATTAATGCTAATACAAATACAAAAACTAAATTTTAATTTATAAACCCGGCCTTAGTTTTTAAAACACGTGGTGTTAAAAATTTTAAAAAGTTATTGTTTTTTATTATAAGTTTTATACCAATTAAAATATTTAAAAAAATTGGAAGACATTTCCTATGCATCATCCTATGACAAACCAGAAAAAAAATATTTTTTTTTTTTTGGTTTGTCAAAAAATGTCTTCTGATGCATGAAAAACGCTTTCATTTTTTAAAACTATCTGAATGGGTATAAAAGCTTTAATTAAAGAAACGATAATTTTTTAAAATTGTTTACACTCCTGTAGTACAAAAACTAAAAGTTTTTTCTTATTTTTAATTAGAGGATTACCTCTTAAAGTTTGTTGGTTGAGTTACTGGACACCCTGTATAAAAAATCCGTGCAATATCCAAAAGAATTAAATCCCATAAAACTACATTACACTTCATATTTCACGTTAAGTAGGTAGACACGATGTATATGTTGATTAGGTATTATTAAATTATTATTTTTTAAATATTTGTTTAAATTTAATTAAGCTATCTTAAACGAAAGACCAAAACACCAATTAAGCAAATAGGCTTATTCCACCACGAAAACACGCAATAAAGGCAGTGCCAGCCACTTTCTGGGACGTTCCACCTGCAGAGAAATATCCTTACGGGCTTTTATTGCGTTTAATTAAATGTTTAATGGACTCTAGTTAAAGTTTTAAATTACCGAGTCAATTTCAAACTTTCTTCGTTCATTTTCACAAAGGTATAGTTGCATAGGTTAAAGCGCTTTTATTTAACCACAAAATACGGGCCAAATGATATTACCTTAAAGTTTGTAATGGTATACAATGGCTAATTAATTCTCACTTGATAAATAAACCAAAAGCGAGTTTATGAAGGTAGACAAATATTCCTATTAGTGAGGAAGGGAAAACTAGAGAATTATAGTAAATGTTTAGAGAAAACTAAAAATGCACATAAAGGAACCAGGTATCTTTTGTCATTATCTATAAAACAAAATAATTAGGTAAAATTTCCAGTGTTCATTTTTAATGTAAAAGGGTGTTAGGGTGTCCAAATATGTTTTGACCCATTTTATCAGTGAATAACAAATATTCGGTTGTGACATAAGGTTAACACAAAATCAAAATGGTCAAAGGCCTTGTTGTTATTTTTAATGAAACACCATGTATATTTTTTCACAATTCTAAAATTTAATCTTTTTTCCGGTGATGGTCGACTTTAGGGACAGTAGTATATTTTACAACAATTTATACTCACTTAAGTACGGCCAAGGCTGTATGGCTAATGCCAAAAGCCAAAACTTATAAGTACGGATAATCACATTTATGGCAGCCAATTTTTAAGAAACTCCTTTCATAATTGGCTGCCAAATTTATTAGTGAAACAAGTTCGTACAGTTCATCAGCTGTTTACGTTTTGTGCCTATCTATATGGTGTTTATGTCTTTGCAATGTTGCCATTATTACTATAACTTTAAAGAAAACGGCGAATCTGTATTCAACTTTACGCATCCAAGTTGTATATTGTCAAAGACAAATATAGTTTAGTGAAACTATAGTATGCTTTGATATGGTGTTGATGTCTTCTAATAAAATTTAACGTGCCCGAAGGGCACGTTGCATAACGTTCAATTCAATATCCACTTTTATATTTCTCCTTCTTTTGTAAAATTTTATACAAAAAAAAGGAAGAATATACCTAGTGAAATAAAATCTTAACCCTTTGGGCACTTTGCTATACGCCCAATACTAACAAAAACTATTACCTACAATTTAATGCAAGAAAAAGAGACTACAGTAAAAGCACAAGCATGTGTAATTTTATTGGTTCATAGAGCTATAGACCGTCATGCAAAACTGTCACATTTTGGTGGTCAGATTAGTTCTGGTTAGTTAAATCTTTTTTTTATTTAATTTGCTTTGAGGAACCTAAAACTCAAATTAATTTTAAGAATATTCGCACAATCTGACAACGCCGTTAGTATTTGTCATGAAATAAATATCAAATATATTAAGAAGTTTCAATAATTAGACGCAACAAAAACATTGGTTTTAGCTGCTTTTAAAATGAAATGAATCTTAAAATATTGAATTTTCCGCAAATTTCTTTCTTTAATTTTTATTAACTATTATAAGTAATTATTAACTTTTTAATAAAAACGACTTATTGACTGTATGGCATGTAAAATATTTATTTGGCAATATATTTTTTAAAAAACAAGGTTATGCACAATATTAACAAAAGTTTTAAAAAAAGTGGTTTACGGCAACTAAATATTATTTTGCGGACAACGTCTAGCCTAAATGCCGTATTTTTTTTTCTGTTACCTTGTATGTAGCAAATTTTTATTGTCGTAGGTACTCTTACACGCCTTGTAGGTAATTTTTTAGAGATCAATAAATCCATAATTAATACTTTTAAAACGCAAAGCCAAAATTTTAAGACACTCCGTTCGAGACTTCTATGCTGCACCGATAATACATGGTATTTTTTAAGAATCCTCGGGGACAGCGACCCCTCAACGCCACTTTTTTATTGTTTTGTGGCTATTTTTTTCTACAAAAACAGATTTTATATATGTACAGGGTGTCAAGATTTTGTTGCAATTGCAGGGTATCTTGGTTATTATAAAAGATAGAGACTTGCAGTTTTTGCGAAGCTGTTGCTACATTTTAATGAAGCAAAAGATGACACTAAAATATTTTTCATGGCACTCTTTGTTTCTGACATTTTCGAAATTAATTTTTTTTTAATTTTCTGACCACCCTTCGTATTTCAGTTGTCTTGTTAGCTTGCAACAAAATCAAAAACTAATACTAGTAGACATTTGTACGTAGAATCCAATAGTGTAGTTAGATTTTTAGAAGTTTATATGTGTTCGATATATAAACCAAACATGATGTTCTAATGGAACACCCTGTATATTATGTATCCATTAAATTAAAACAGATTAAAGCTTTGAAAAATGTACAATAATTATTAGGTGTTTTATATTCATAGACCCTAAATTAATTTTTTAATTTTAAAATTGAATTTTGCATTGTGGGCCATGATATAGAATTCATAACGAGAAAATATAGTTGGACACCCTGTATAAAAAAACTTTTAAGCTGTTTTAAAGTGTATTCTTAATATACCGGATACTTTTTTCATCTTACGTAAAAGTCAATCAAAATTAAAGCACCGTTAACAACTTGTTATACAACAGATTGTTCAACCTACGTAAATTTAAACGTCGAAAAGATAATTTTATAATCTGTGGCGTTGTGGCTCAAAAAGTTATACTACGGAAACAATTTGTCTGTGATCAAAAATTTCATGCTGCGTCCAGACTTGCAACAATTCGCCGCGCCGAATAGCGTTTCACATAGCCCCATATAGCGCGGACGTGGACGTGGACGAAATTCACGTCATTCCAAGGGCTTGGGGAATGATTCCGCGGTGATTCAAAGCTTGTCGGTTTTTTTGCATCAAAGAAGCACGCAAATAGGTTGGTCTGTTGACGCATGCTTGGTGAATGTTGCAAGCTGCATTGAACCGAATGTTTGAAATTTTGTCTACACAAACCTGTCGTATAGCAAGTTGCATAACCTGTGGGTCCTTTGAGTGTGTTTCAGCGATTTTTGTTCGTATATTTTTTCCCAAATAAATAATACCCTATACAGGGTTGGTAGAAAAAATCGGAATCGTGGATTATCTTAGCAACCGTAAAATACAAAGAAACAAATTTTGTGCTATAGGGTATCTGAACATGAAAAAATTATATTTCCAAGGTTGTCAAAATTTATAGCTTTCTCTCTACATTGGGAAATTTTAAGATTTTAAATAAAGTATCCTATTTTTATTTATTGTAATTAATTGCTTGTATCAACTTTATTATGACCTCATTGTTATCGTATTTTAACTTTATTCAATTTAAAGCTTGAATACAGAAACAACCAGGTTTGGTCAATTATCTCAAAAACAATTCAACCAAAATTCGTCCAAATTAGTACAGAGGTGTAACTGTACATTTTAAATTCAGGAATTGCATTTGCGATGTTTCATAATTAAATTTCTTTATTCCCTTTTCTTGGCTTGTTTTTAAGAATCTTGGAAACGTCGCAAAAATGCTTTTCATAAACTAAAAATCCAGTTTCACCTCTGTACTAATTTTAACGAATATTTGTTGGATCGTTTTTTAAATAATACCTGGCAATTATTTATTAATTTAAAAAAAAGCATAATGCTTCGGGTCACAATAAAGGTAATACAAGCAATGAATTACAATTATAAAAATAGAGTATTCCATTAAAAATGTTAAAATTCCGAACCTACAGAAAAAAACTATAAACTTGGCAACCTTGCAAATGCATTTTTTAATTTTTCATGTTTAGGTACCCCTTGGCTCAAAATTTGGTTTATTTATATTTGACGGTTGCTCAGATAATCCACCGTTCCGGTTTTTTCTACTAACCCTATATAATTAAATATATCATATTGGTTTTTCCATGTATTTTTGCTGTTGAAATTTACTTGTTTGAAGCTTTAATTATTTAAAAAAATAAAATACTGTATGCACTTTTTGGCCAAGTTACCATTGTTAAATAAAGAAACCTATATTGACATACATGAAAGTTCTTACTTGTTCAAACTTTTGTAAAACGTTTTTTGTTTGCCCCCATTTACTTGTACGCAAATTTGTAAGTATTTTATAATTTATTCTATTAAATATTAAAACAATAAATTTATCTGTACTAGATTACTTTAAGAAAAATGGAAACCAAGTCAATAAATGTATTTAAGTTAAAATTAAAAATATATATATATATATATATATATATATATATCTAAAATTTTCATCATCCTAATAAAAAACAACAATTTACAAAATTAAAATTTGTGGCTCCATCTTTCTTGAAACTGTAGAATTAAGTAGTATTGGTCTGTCCTTTTAGGTAACCATTTTAAAAACGTTTGGCAGATAAAAATAATATTTTTAAGTTTTATTCATATCATATATATTTTTTTAAAACATGGCCTAATTAAATATGTTTGCTTGTATGCTATTTATACCGCCTAACTTATACATCTTGTTTAACACTCATGTTATGCAACCAAACATACAAAGAAGTGAAAAATATATTTTGCCTGAAAATATCTGTTTTTATTTAATAATTTTTTAATCCTCTAAATAGCCTTAAAGATCTATTAATTTAAACTTTTTTCTTTTTAGGACCTAACAAAACATTTAACAGAAATTTACCAAAAAACAGGACTGACTAAAAATCAATACCACAATCCCAAGGCAATTTGGACTTAAATAGAATCCAGGAAATACTACAGAATCCCTGGCCTTAGTTTTCAAACCAGAAATAACAAACAACACAAAAATATGACCAAATAAATACCTAAAAACAAAGTCTTAAATCGTAAAAAAAGCAAAAATTATGAGGATAGTACAAAAGGACAATCGGGTCAAAGTTTCTTCGATGCCAAAAATTATTTTCCCTGGCTCCATCTATTTAAAAAGTACGGAACATACAACTTTCATCGATAGTGCTGCCGACCGCCATGCAAACTATGCTGCTACCATTGGTGGAACTCAGTCAGCCATCACTGTAGTTTGACAACATAATGTAATATATGAGGAAAAAGCTCGGCCCCTGTTTAACAAAACAGACCAATGGGGGATGAAGGGAGGCGTTTTAAACGGTGGCCATTGCTTTAGGGGAGGGTTTTATGATGGTAAATTACACCCCGGAATTTGAAATAGGTGGGGATTAGATGAGTGTGGAGAGCGTCGGAGAAAGATGGTCGGCTAGACGGGTGCAAGCACCACACTTAGCCTTTTAGTAACTATTTGTCATGTTTAGAAATAAAGTAATAATATGCAAATATTTTAATTAACAAAGTTCTTGTTAATAAATTGGCACTAAAAAGAGTATATTTTGCAAAATAAGTACAAAGTAAAACTGGACAGGCAATTCCTAAATAGCTGTAAGCAAAGTAATAATTTAAAATATCTAATTCCTTATAAAATATAATTCTTTAGATTTTTTTATTTATATTAACTATTACCCTCATAAAATACTAACAAAATAAGTTACTAAGTAGCAAAATATCTTTAATAAATATTCCACTATTTTTGGACCTAGATTTTTTAATACTAAAAATATTGAATTGATGAAGGAAAAATGATTTAAACAGTTGTACTTACTTAATTGTAATTTGGTTTAAAATTTAAAAAAAAAACGGTATAATATCCCTTTGAATTATGAAAGTTTGACCATAAAAGGAATTTCATTTTAACTTCATTCTTATTGCAAATTGATATATTATTATGCAGTAATTGAGAAGAGTGGAGTAAAATGATCTCTTAAGTTTTGGCCATACCTGTAACACCATTTAGCCATTATTAAGTGGTAACAACTCCTCATCTTTTAATATTGGATTTTTCAGATGTTATTTTATTTCTAAACAAATAAGCTGTTTGTGAATCTTTGTTTTTTTTGTGTGTTTAACGTAAAGTAAGCTATAAACTTTTATAATTTTTTTCAGACTATGTAATGTTTATTGAAAGTTTACTTCCATAATTTTTGTTAAGCTCAGATAGCTGTATACCTGTATATAAATATAGAATAATTTTGTTGGTTAAGGTTATGTTTAAAAAAATTATTAATATTTCATAATATTATGCCCTATGGGTTAAAATGATCTCCTCAAAAAGACGTTTAATGATAACGCCCGAGAAAAAGACAATATATTTTTATAATTTTTTCGGATGAAGAGAAAAATACAAAGCGCGTATTTTGCATTGAGGAGTATTATTAATCGCAAGGCGAAAAAGGCTTAATCCAATGCAGCAGCTGTTTAAAGTGGGCCCATGATCAGAGCCAAGCAAAAAAGAAGACACTTTTTGTGTGACCTACCTATGCTTTGATTTTTAAAGACACATAAGGATAAGTTTAAAATTAAGTTTGTTGTTTAATAGTTAAAAGTCCTTTTTTCTTGTTCTTTTTTGGTGTAATTTTCTAGATGGATCATTATTCCCGCACCCGAGGGGTAAAATGATCACTCTTCTTTTTTTTCACAGGTATTTTTATGAAAATTATTTAGCTTATTGCAAAAATGTTTTGTGTTTTATATACAAAAATTATTCATGTTACTCATGACACAGCTGGAATATAAAGATAGGTAGTACATTTCTACAATTATCTTTTTTAGGGGGATCATTTTGCCCCACGCTCCCCCAAATATAGTAGGGTGAGTAAGTATTATTATGTAAAAACAATAAATAGAAACTAAATATAATTTTTAGGTACGTAAACAAATTTCTCTTCATCCTATTTTATATATTTTAAGGTTTTTGATATGACTTTCTTTTTTTTCCAATCATTTTACAATATTTTTGCTAATATATATCAAAAGTTTTTTTTAATTTTTAAAAGGTTGTTTTAAAATTACCGTTACTTTTAATCTAAGAAATGATAAATAGAAAAAAAACTAAATGTTTACTTTAATGATAAAATATTGTTAAAGATACATGTGTCATACGGCATGTTTGATAAATTTGACCTATAGCCTAAGGAGTGAAAAGAACATAAGGTTTCTGTAAATAATTATTATCTGGTGTCTACCATAACAGTAAAAACTTTTGTTGTTTGCTAATACAACAACAAATTAGTATAGGGTCAAGGATATCTTAAATTGTAAATCTAATATACATAAAATATATATATATATATATATATATATTTTTTACAGTAAAGTATAAACTGATTTTATTTATTATTATAATAATTTAAAGCATATATTGTTTTGCAAAATGTAAAATTATATTTTTGTCACTTACACTTTAAATGGGACAGAGATAGAACTGCCCCAAGCGTTGTGTAAATAATTTACATAAAGACAATAGAAACCACAATATTTCGTAACATCAATAAAAAAATATAATTATTACATAGTTAATTCAAAAATAATGAAATTAAAAAAAAACTTTTGGGCTTTTAAATATTAATATTAATAATAAGACCCAATGATTGGCGAATGTGTAAACAAAACTATATTTACTTGTGCTTTTGTTTAACCCTACTTTATTTTAGGGATGGCCTGAGTACGGGTAAATTTATTATGTTTTTTATGGCGCCTCATACCTACCACAACTAGCAACTAACCGCCACTTTTATTTTTTATTAACGTATTTAGTTACGGTAATTACACTTATTAGACACAATATGTAATTATTTGTCATGTTTAACACTTCATACAAGTACAATAAAAATGAGTTTAGCTTAGTTTAAGCTTAAATAAAGAGCTATTTAGATTAGCATATAGCGGTTAAATATGTAAAACAAAATTTTTTACATTACGTTCGTAATATACTGAATCAGCCAGTCAATATGTGGAAAGAAGACGGTGTAACACGAAAGCCGGCATGATGACTAATAGTACTTGCTTTGTTATTGCATTGCTGGCCGATATACCTTTAAAAATAACTGATACAGTGTACAAAATTTAAATATTAATAGTATTAATATTAATAATAAAAAAGTTCAGTTAGTTTATTTAAACTTTTAAATATGAGGAATAAATTTTAAAAAATGTGTGTTTTTACGAGGGGTAAAATAATTTAGGTGCTACTATATTTAAATCACAATATAAAGAGAAAAATTAGGTTGTAAAATATTTGAGACAAACCTTCTTGCATTGTATGGTGTACCACGATAGATTATTACTGTCGGGTATTTTTTGCTAAACTCGTTTTTATTTGATATGCTGTTAATGTTTAAAAAATAATATTAAGATTTTTACTGAAGCAAAATGTTAAAATTTATAGATTTTAAAAAGTTGTACATAAAACCAAATAAAACATATAAAGAAAACTAAATTATCTTATAAAAAATATATTTCAAACCAAGAAAATCTAGTAAAATGTGAAAAAAAATGTGCAAAAATTACAATAATTAAGTACGACACGAGTTTTTGTGTCGTTTTTACGTGGCGTAAATAAAATAATTTAAGTCCCATTAAATTTAAAACACAATAATAAGAAAAAGATTTAGCGGTAACAATATTAAGACTAACTTTCTTACATTGTGTGATGTAACATATTATTAATAGGTATTGTCTGGTATTTATTGCTATAAACTCTTCTTTTATATAATACGCTATTAGTGTCAAAAAAATAATATTATGATTTTCTCATAATACAAAATATCAAAAAGTAGATTTTAATAGGTTCTTACAGAAACTAAAAAAAAAAATAATATAAAAAAGTGAACAATTTTATTTATTAAACAATAGTTATTTTTGTACCAAGGGCGTAAAATAGCACTTTTACGCCTGCCGCTGAAAGATGTGGGCGTAAAAGTTCTTTACGCCAGAGGTGCAAACAATATTTTTTGTACGTCTGAAATTAATTTACAAGCATTCTCTGTAGTTAGAAAAAATTTGCCAGCTAATTATATAAATTGTTGTTTTACCAAAAAAATAGGGCATTACTTAATTTTTATTATTGCTTTATAAATTTATATACACGGCGGTTTTTACTACTTTTTGACCTAGGGCGTAAAAGTGCTATTTTACGCCCTAATTTATAAATGCGAGTGCTTTTAATACTTTTGCCCTAGGGCGTAAAAGTGCAATTTTACGCCCGGTCTTACAAAAAATATATTTTAAACCAATAAATTCTAGTAAAAAGTGAAAAATAAAATGTGCAAAAATAAGACAACTATTTACTGCATTACTGTATCTACATATTAATAAGATTTACCAGACAGAAAAAAAATTCCCAAAAAATTGAGGCCTGTATACCTTGGAAAAAATAATGACAGCGATATCCATAAAATTAAAAGTAAATAATTTTTGCTCGTTATATAAGAAAATTAATGAAAAATATATATATTTTACTGCATTTTAATAAGGTGTTTACAATTAGGTTGTAAATCAATAAAGCTATTATTGTAAGTTAAAGATACCAAACAGTAGCCAAAGTTATCTAATAAAGATATACTTACGCGAGATTTTACGACACCCATAAAGCGATTTATAAAAATTTTAATGCAATGATCAACACGATGTAAAAGATAAAAGTTTAACCTAACCCGAGTTGTCTGTAGTTGCCTTTCATTGACTCTTAAAACTTTTATGGCGTATAAAAGCTACCTTTTATGAGCTCTTTACGGGAACGACCAAGCAATCAATCTTTCCGCTTTTGAATGAAATATTTTCGCTACTACTCCTGTGCTACGAACCATCAATGAACGGTATAGTAAACGTTTATTAGTTTATTTTATTTTTTATTTAATGCTATGCTAAAAATTTAATTTTTGGTGTTTTTTTTTCAAATTCTATTTTGTTATATCTCATTATTACAACAGGAAATAAAGCTCAAAAAGGTTAAAACCTCGCAACTCTTTGGTCCTGCATGGATTTACTTGAAATTTAAACAGAAAGTAGGAAATAGCCCAAGGATTAAAATCTATATCGAACCAAAGTACGCCCACGCCATCCATACATGAAGTTGCAAGTTGCATAAGGTTTGTTCCAGCAGGCTGTCATAAATTTTTGCAACCGTTCGGATTCTGCGCACGTCAAATTTGTCGTTCCAGCAGTGCCATGTTTCTAACATTATATAATTGTTTGTTGTTCCACCAGTTTTAAGATGTTGGAAACATGTTGGAAATTGTTCGAAAAATTTGCAAACTTTTTTCAAACATTACTGACAATTTTTAACATAACCTTTCTTGTATTGACGTATAAGCAATATGCACGCCTTGTTTATTTTTCGTTTCAGCAGAAAACTATTGCCAACATTTCTGACTAATGCTTGTAACCATTTCTGCGTTTTACGATTGTTGCTAACATGTTTCCAACATTCTGCTGAAACAATCCTATAAAATCTTGTAAAAATGGCCAGAATTAAGAGAAGGAAGGCCGGACGGTGGGCAAAGGACTGAAGGGTTGGTGGATACGAGATATTAAACTGAAAATTTAAAAATAACGAAGGGTGACATTTTCCGAAATAAGGCTGGGCTGTTACCTACACCATGGAACCGAAACAAGGTTTTGAATATATATGTGTGTTCTGTAGGTAACTTTAATAGGCAAAATGTATTTAAAAACTGCGATCTCTCAAAATTTCTGTATACAGGGTGTCCCAACTCTATTTATACACCAAATAACTTTAACCCTGAACAAGATACAAAAATAATTTTAAATTCAAAAATCTTTCCGCTTTTGAATGAAATATTTTCGCTACTACTCCTGTGCTACGAACCATCAATGAACGGTATGGTAAATGTTTATTAGTATATTATATTTTTTATTTTATGCTATGCTAAAAATTTAATTTTTAGTGTTTTTTTTTCAAATTCTATTTTGTTATTCTCATTATTAAAACAGAAAATAAAGCTCAAAAAAGGTAAAACCACGCAACTCTTTGGTCCTGAATGGATTAACTTGAAATTTAAACAGAAGGTAGGAACTAGCCCAAGGATTTAAATCTATATCGAACCAAAGTACGCCCACGCCATACATATATAAATTGCAAGTTGCATAAAATCTTTTAAAAAGGGCCAAAATTAAGAAGAGGACGGTCGGACAGCGGGCAAGGGAATGAAGGGTTGGTGGATACCAGATATTAAAATGAAAATTTAAAAATAACGTAGGGCGACATTTTCCGAAACAGGTCTGGGCTGTTACCTACACCATGGAACCTAAACAAGGTTTTGTATATGTATGTGTGTTTTGTAGGTAGCTTTAATATGCAAAATGGTTTAAAAACTGCGATCTCTAAAATTTCTGTATACAGGGTGTCCCAACTCTATTTATACACCAAATAACTTTAACCCTGAACAAGATACAAAAATAATTTTAAATTCAAAAATCTTTCCGCTTTTGAATGAAATATTTTCGCTACTACTCCTGTGCTACGAACCATCAATGAACGGTATAGTAAAAGTTTATTAGTTTATTTTATTTTTTATTTAATGCTATGCTAAAAATTTAATTTTTGGTGTTTTTTTTTCAAATTTTATTTTGTTATACTCATTATTACAACAGGAAATAAAGCTCAAAAAAGTTAAAACCTCGCAACTCTTTGGTCCTGCATGGATTTACTTGAAATTTAAACAGAAAGTAGGAAATAGCCCAAGGATTAAAATCTATATCGAACCAAAGTACGCCCACGCCATACATACATAAGTTGCATAAAATCTTGTAAAAACGGCCAGTATTAATAGGAGAAAGGTCGGAAGGCGGGCAAAGGAATGAAAGGTTGATTGATACGAGATATTAAAAATAAAAATTTAAAAATAACGTAGGGCGACACTTTCCGAAATAAGTCTGGGGTGTTACCTGTGCAAAATGTATTTAAAAACTGCGATCTCTAAAATTTCTGTATACAGGGTGTCCTTAGTCTATTTATACACCAAATAACTTTAACCCTGTACAAGATACAAAAATAATTTTAAATTCAAAAATGTTTACGCGGATACACTCTTTTCAGTGATAGCACAAGTTATTATGCAGCACCCTATCTATTTTAATAAATATTGACTCTGTAATAAATTCTACATCAATAATATATAACACATTACACGTCAATTATTGCTGGTTTTTCAGATATCAGCAGTATGTTAATATACTAATTTGGAGTTAAAAGTAAAGAAAGAAAATTATATTTTTATTTCAAGTAGGTATTTTTAAATAATTCTGTTACGATCAAAGTAACCAATAATATAATAACAAGTAGTTATTTGTCACTCTGACACTAACATAACTATTTAAAAATTATTAAAACCAAATTAATATTTTGTTTCTTTACTTAGTTGTTAATGAGTATATCAGCATATTGCTAATATCTTAAAAACCAGCAATAGTTGACGTATAGTGTGTTAAATATTTTTATTGCGGAATTTAATACAGCCTCAAAAGTTGTTAAAACATATAGGGTGTTCCATTTAAAAAAACCTACTTGACTATGAAAATTATGTTTTTGAGACACCTTGTACATTAACTAGTACTGTCGGTAAAAAGAGTGTATCCAGAAAGAAAAAATGGTGGTTTATTTTTGTATCTTGTCAAGGGGAAAAATAATTTTCTGTCAAAATAGAGTTTGGACACCTTGTATACTTTAAAAACATATAAACTCTAAGTCAACAATTGTAGGTATTTTCTTTGAATTTAAAATGATTACAATAATTAAATGTGTAAATTCCCTATTATTTTTAAATAATTTATTGGATTTCTTTAACGTCTTCCTTATTTAATTTTTGAACCCATTAATTTAAAAATTAAACCTTCTTGAAATAAAATTCATGCGTAAATACTAGATATATTTTAGAGTACAGTTGACAGATGAAATTTCCAAGATGACTGCTGGACGCTTCACCTCCTACAAAATGGTGGTACCTACTTCAATAATAAAATAATTACCTAATTTGGATGCAACAACCCGACCTTAAAGTAGATCCTTTTTCCTACAGCTCAAGAGATTTAAAAAGCAATCCACGTTACCAACTAATCCACAATTAAAGTTAAAATGCATATCTAAAACAAAATTAAGTATAATTTTTTTAAATATAGACACACCAAATATTTGTTTTATTACTAACGTAATTATTCCTTAAGAGACATAGGCGGCACCCTGCAGAGCACTATAGCAACTAGTTAATATAAGAATGTTTTTACCAAGCATATGTATTTGCAATTTATTTTTGCTGAACTCACATAATAAGACCGCATATGAATATTCCTATGTGTTGTCAACATAAAATCAACAAAATATTGCACTTAGCTTGATTGTAATATTCCCAATGCCGTTTTAAACCTGTACGTTTAATTGTTCCAGTATTTTCTTAATATTATTTTCTTTTCTGACACTTCGAACGTCATTGACGGTATTTTGCATTAAGAATGGTTGGTTGGTGTCATAAGAACTGGCTTTGCAGCTTGCACAATTAAAAATTTATTTGCAATGTATCGCAAACATGGGACGAAGCCTTAAAGGATGCTAATTTATTGGGTATACTGAGTATAATACTAGTATACAGCTTTCCATTAATGACGAATTTAAATATAATCTTAAAAATGTACTTAAAGAAAAATGTTTTATTTTTATTCAATGGCCTATTTATAATGAGTCGATCAATTATTCGACCTTTTAAATGTATGTGATAATTTATAAACCATTTTAATTGAAGGCCCAACTTACACTCTTTATTGCTGATATTCGTAAAATAAATAAAAATAATTAACATGGGCTCCGGGCAGGCACGCAACTAGGTTCCTAATTTTTGTTTTATCTAAAACATGAGGCACAGGTCCAACACCAAACATATACCTGATACTATTGAACTAAAGAGAAACACTTTGGTAAATAAAAATTTTATTTTGATAAATAGGTACAGTTTCTTGGTTAGCCCCCAGAAAATCAAATTTTAAAGCAGATCCTCCATTCGTTTTTATAGTGATTCTATTAAAATTTTATTTATAAATGCAAATTTTATAAAGTTATTTATATTTTCAAAAAACTTTATCCAGTTGAAATGTTTTACTCTACATTTTTCACGCTAAACTTTCAATTGCCTATTTACAAGAAATAGCCAGATAATTTTGGGAAATTTGAGATTTGTCAATAAAATGTGATAATTCTAATTCTAACATTTTTGCCGTTTTTGCAGCCCCTGTACAAAACAAAACAAATTTCTCAACGTGAATCTTATTTTTTTAAGAAGCAAAAGTAGTTATCGTACACGACTTGGACATTTAAATTTTGGATCTATTTGTCCTATTGTAAAGTGCATCCGTGGACATACTGTATATAAAATCACGTTGAAGATAGTATTTTTTCCCAATTTTTAACCTAAATTATAAATAATATTAAATATATTTGTTGCCCCTTTCAATGCCTGTATCTTTCTTGTTATCAACTTTTGAATATACAGTGCTTGTCTAAATTTAGGACCCCCTCCTGACTTTTAAATTAATTGAGGTTTTTTTATGAAAATTTAAGGACTTAGTGAGACAACATAAACCAAATTTTAGACAGGAAATGACAGATATAAATGTCAAACTGACAGCTGGGCGCCATTTTGAAAAGAAAAATTAAATGAAAAGGGGTCCTGTGACACATCATTTTAAACCTCCTGACGAGTACTTTATAACTACAGAATATAAAGTCAATACCTTTACCTACTAAAAAATGGCAATACTTTTAAAATTACCTGAATACCTCATTTAGATGGCCGTATTTCCGAATCCTATAAATTTAGATACACTTAATGTAGTATTTTCTTAAATCTCTTTTAAGGATTTATTTAATGGTAATATCGGTGATACTATACAGCGTAGGACAAAAAGAATAGATTTTTGTAATGACGCACCTTGTATATTATATTACCATTAAAAGGATATGCAAAAGACCATTAAGAAAATACCACATAAAGTATATCTACCTTTTTCAGTTTTGGAGATATGGCCATCCAAATCAAGTATTTAGGTACTTTTAAAATACCGCCATTTTTTAGAGGAAAAGGTACTTACTTTATATTTTGGGGTTATTAAGTACTTGTCAGGAGCTTTAAAATGATGTGCCACAAGATCCACCTTTTCATTAAAATGAAAATTGAAATGGCGCCCAGCTGGCAGTTTGACATTTATATTTGGCATTTCTTGTCGAAAATTTGGTCTATGTTGTTTTACTAAAGTCCTCATATTTTCATGATAAATTAATAAACAATTCTAAAGTTAGGAGGGTGGTCCTAACTTTAGACAAGCACTGTAGATATGTTTGGTTTAACCTTTATATTTTAGCACTAAGAATCTGTGGTTTTTCTATGTACCATTAATTAGCGAACACCCTGTATATTTCTAATTATTTTACTTTTGCTATAAGCGTAACAACGCACTACTATCAGAATTTTATAAAAATAAAATTTAATTTCTTTGTTCTCGCCATATTATTATTAAAAGGTAAAATTACAATATATTTAGTTATAAAAATTGAACAAGGTGTTAATTTTAAAACCAAATGGCATTATTATATGACATTAATCCAAAAAATATCATGGCGGTTCTGAAGTAATTGGAATCATTTTTCCAATTTATTTCCAAACAATAACCTAATAAATTAAGTCCATTAGCTAATTATTATATGCATCAGAACATAAAACATAATAGGGGCATTTTATCATTAGAAATTGAATTGATTTTTGCTCCTGCAAATAATAAAAAATCAGGTAATAATTTACAAACACACACACACACATCTCCGTCATGGCTACTGCGGTTGAAATAATTAAAAATGAAGCTTTGCAATTTTATAGAAAAAAGGGATAAAATACATTTTTAGGTGGTGGAAATGAAATATTAAGTGCCAAGTTAGCGAAAAACTCAAGAATTGCTTTAAAAAAAAAGGAAGAATTTGGGTGAGTTTTCTGTTCAAGTTTGATGACAAATATCTCGAGAACAAAACATGCGTAAAAAAAAATATTTTAGATTCGTGATCAGCACTCCAGAAAACCCCCTTTTACTTTCACTAACCAGATTGAAGTTTAAATACCCCAAAGAGTAGGTCTAGTTCACAAATCTTGTAGGGGCTTTATATGAACTTTAAAGCTTAAAAATGTGCCATAATTTTAGTCTAAAGTTACTTAACACGATTGGAAAATGAAGCTTGCATCTTCAAGTTAAAATATTTTACTTGCTACTTGTGTGCATAAAAGTTCTTGTATATAATTATAGGTATGTTAGTGTATCCAACTCACTTTTTCTGGTCAGTGCCGAATTAAGCTTGCAGCCGTGAAGCGACCGCTTTAGCGATGGGAAATAGGGTGCAAGAAAGTTGGAAATACTGGTATGGAATGTTATAAAGGGCGCGATGTGAAGAAAAGGCGACGTGGGACCATTCTTTGGTGGATGACGAGGCGTAAAAAGCGCATACTAACGTGAAAAGGGGTAGAAAAAGGCCCAATAACTGGAGAAAGGCGCTTTTCTGAATATAAGGATCTTTTTTTTGCTCTTCACAAAAAAATCCCATCTTTGCATCCTGTGTTACCAGATACCAAGAGGGGCGCCAAAATTTATAGTTCGCTTCGCTTCACTTCCAAAAAGCTTCGTTCGACACTGATCTTAGTTTTTACATTCAGTCTGTTGTTGTTTTGTAGGGTTAAAATTTTAAAAACTAAACATTACTAAAGAAATATAACATAGTTTAAGTAAAACATTTGTGGTAATTGAATTCAGTGAGTATAGTAAAAACAATAACATAATATTAGTAATAATCTCGCAAAAAGCAAAAATATAGATTTGTACCACAATTTTATCAATCATTATTTATTTAATAAACGAACTAAATTTTAATAGTAGGGATAAACTTACAGATATAACAAAACAGAAACTGGTCTGGCAGTAATGCCAGTGAACATAATATACAAAAATAAAAACAGCATTTATTATGATAATTGTAAAAAATAAATAACATAACTACACACAAAAATTGCTGTTAGCTTATGATTATGCGTTCTGTCTTCAGATTTAATAGAATAAAGAAATAGTAAATTAGCATTACTTTAAATATATTAAAAATAATATTTTACTAACATTTTTAGAATACATAGTGCTGCTTATTTACTGACATACCGCCTTAATGATGTAATTTCATTAGAACAATGGATATAATAATAAGGAAGAACAGCACATAAAACCTGCGTTGGATATTATTTTTAAATATTAGTTGCTGCTAAATTGCCCATTAATATGGAATTTGCCAAACTATGACATGTTGATTTTAAATTACCAAATTATCATGTTGTTATATAAGACTAAGGAACAAATTGTTTTTGAAATAATTAGGAAATTGCAAATCGAGACATGAACCAAAAACAGAAATGTCCAAAATATATTGGCATTATATAAAAAGAAAATAATTTTTATAATTTTTAACTTAATTTTGTCTTGACAACGGTCGCAGACTTATCACCAAAACGTCGATTTTAAATTATTTTTTTTTTTTAAGGCTTTTTATTATTTTGTTTTAGGCGACCGGCCAATTCATAGGGGTTAACAGGGTTGAACAGGGTCAGCTCCCTATCCCCTGGGTCCAGGACTAAAGCGGTTCCATTCTCTATGGATTGATTTTTGGGGTGTACTCAACAAAAACGACCATTATAATAATATAAAGCATATCTTCAAAAATGTTTTTATGCAAAAACTGGTTTTTGTTACCATTGCATTTTAAACTACGTATCTTTTGTGCAATATCGTCACTTCTCATTATTAAACCGTTTTTGCTAGATGACTATGATCTGAAATGCCATATCTTTGAATGATACTTGCGTTTCTGCTGGTCTATTCTCCAATCTCACTTCATAGTGTCGAATGCATATTTAACGTAATATGGCTTAAAAATATAGAGACAGGGGGCGTCCATAAATTACGTAAAGCATTTAATGGAGAGGGGATTGATTTAAGACTCACTTTATCTCATTGTGGATGAAGGGGGTATGTGCAAATATCACGTAATTTTTGTTCCGCTAGAAACAGGAAAAAGGAAAAAATACAAGGTTTGGGCAGGTCCCCTCAGGAAAAACTTGTCATTCGGTAACAACCAGAAGTAACTTTTTGGTCAAAGACCTTTTGTTTTTCGACGAACACAAAAAAAAAATATTTTGAGAAATTGGGCAAAAAATCTCACGTGAGATTGAGGGATGGGGGAGGAATTGAAGTAAATCTTTCGAAATCTTACCAGAGGCGGAGAGGGGTTAAAAAATTGAAAAAAACACCTCACGTAATTTATGGACGCCCCTTACAAGCGCTACCTATATGACCTTATAAAAGTTAAATTTTATTGAATAGTAGATAGATATAGTACTAAGAAAACGCGGATTGAATAATTTTAATAAAAAGGATTAGTAGCTATGTATGTTATCTTATATTAGAAATTTTAATATTTTAATTCTGAGTTAACAAAACAAGCAATATTTGTAATAAAGTAGATGCTAACTTTGTACTAACTTGTAATAAGTAAAGTTTTTTTTTCTTTTTACTCAGCAAAGGTATAGGTACTAGCCAATAAACTTTAGGAATGCTTACTCAGCCTAAAATGAAACCTTATATATCATTGTAGATATTATTTATAAAAACATATCTTTGCTTTTAAGTGGGATATATTTATTTTGTATGAAGTTACGTTTTATTTTTTGTGAAAATGTTTTTCGCAATATAACAAAGGCCTATGAAATTAGGAACAAATGAGTTGTTGAGAACCAGAGCTGACCATGCCAAAAAAAAAAAAATGTGCCTTATCGCCTATTTTAAATAGCTTAAAATTAGTGGCTTACTAAGTCCACTTGGGTCCTGATAAGTACGTACTATTTTATTGAGAAAAATGTTCACACACATCAGCAATATCGGCGCAGGTGCAGGTGCTGGTTCTGATACATATAACATTGCTTTTTACACATACTGGCCTGTCGGTGCCGGTATAAATTTCTTATGTATGTAGCAGTGGTGAAAGAATGTTTTACGCTAGTGATCTCAACAAACTTAACCTTCTTGCGCTATTGTACCTAAGAAGAACTAAGAAAGCAAAACACAAAAGCAACACTGGGTACATCTATTGTTGACAGTGAGATACACAAAAGGTTCCACACACTTTTTGAAAAGCTTAGAGAAGATCATTAACGTAACAACATTGTACTCAAACAATTTATTTATTTCCAAAAAACAAAAAAAAAACAAAAGAGACAAACTGCCCAAGCACCGACAAGTCGGACCTGTCTACCTGTTTTGCTGGTGTGTGTGAAAACGCTGTAAAAGTTAAAGCACAGTTTTTGCTTGTGAGATCGTCACCTCTATATCATAGTAAAGCTCGTATGTCACTAGGTTTTTAAAAAGATCTTTAAAACTGTTAAAATAATTCAATAAACAACAACAGTTTTTAGAAAAAATACATTTTATTACCCTTATCGTGGGAAAAATCCTAATAACTTACAGTATTAATGTAAAGACAGCTCACTTGTAAAAATGTTTAGTTATTTTTTAAATGTTTTTGACCTTTTTATTATTTTCTGTTTACTTGTCACTTTTTTATTAAACCGGCCCTGAGAAACGCAGTATAGCAGATTGATAAATTACGCCTAAACAGCCATAAAAAGTAATAAACGCAGCACATCAAATGTTTGTGGTAGGTCAGGAAAAAAGTCGTAAAGTATTTTTCGTTGTTCCGAAGTATTTCCCGAGATTCGCAATTGCTTTCAGTATTTTTAGGTGTCTTGGCGATTGTTTTTATTTAATGGTCAGTATAAAAATAATTTGGACAGTCACTCAGTATTTACATACAGGGTATTTTAATACAAAAAAGAGTTATGAGCATAATATGTAAGTATAGGATTTTGAAACCTTTGACTCCACCACACCCTAAGAAGTTGTAAAAAAATGGCTACTTGACTTAAAATAAACGGTTTTAGCTTAATCATGGCACTTTAGATTAAACTTTAAAAAACTGTTTTTTTTTGTAGCAGAATTTTCAAAAAATGGCACATGAGGTGTAAGTATGTAATGTCATATTTTATCGAAATGAGAAAAAATATACCGGTGGTGTGCCATTTAAAATTTACAAGTAGCAATCTTTTACGGTTAAACCGGAAGGAATAGAAAACAAATGAATACATCAATCAATCCACAATTATGTCAAATAACGACCAACCAAATTTTATGTCATTGATCGATCGTCTAAAAGTAAAAAAATATTGGGGGAGCCACTTGTCAGAAACACCAGGTTTTTATATTTTTTTATTTACAAATCACAAAAAAAATATTTTCACTAAATAGGCTGATAAATTAATATATAGTCTATTTTTACTTAAGTTAAAGTATTTGCAGATATAAAATTTAAATAAATAACCATAACTACCGAAAAGCAAAATCGAATAATTTCCAAGCTATTATTCAACAAATTAAAAACAATGGATTTAACCTTTCTTGATATTAGAACTAATGTAAAATCACACTCTGTATAAATCCAAGCTACGTCTTTGGTGTCAAGTCGTAAAATTCATTTATGGCACAATAATGATATTACTTACCATTTATAGTTGACTACTGGTGATTAGGACATCTGACAGCTTAAATGTTGCCGGATCTGTAACAAAAAAACAATTATTTTGTTTAAATAATTTACAAGACAATAATAATAAAACGATTCCATCCTTTTAAAAAAAAGCCAAATAGCAGATTTTTCTTTAATTTCACTTTGACGTTGAATATTGAATTTTTGATTTTCTTTGTTGGTAGGTATTTTAAGTATTTTTTAGCTTTTTGTGTTTCTCGTTAAAAACTTTAATTTTCTATAAAAATTTATTAATTTAATTAAAGTAATTACAAAAACGTGTTTATTTACCTTAATGTATAAAAAAAGTTAACGAGATGGATATTTGTAATTTTATCTCGTATATACAGTGTGTCCACGGATGGACTTAACTATACCTGTAAAAATGTTATTATAATTATTTCGAAAATAAGCTATTCTTTATAATAATTTTTGCTTTGTCCGAAATGCTAAAAGCTATAATTAAATTTGTCGTAGGATATACACGGTGGTTTTAAATTGGGAAAATATTACTTTAAAAAATAAAAAAAAATCAGAAAAACATATTTTGAGATTAATTAACAAGCGTAAAATATTAATCAAAAAGTATAATCTTTTTGCGCTATTATTTATGGTTTCTTTAAATAATCAAGGGTAATGTTAGAAAAAAGTCAATTAAGTAATAAAGATGGAATAAATGCATTAAAAAAATTACCCTTTAATATACAGGGAGATTCGTATTTACAAAAATGGTATTTTGGAAAATTAAAAAAATCGGCTATGAATATTTTTTAACTACTTATTTAAATAGCGTAAAAAAGTAATAGAACTTAACTTTTTGTTAAATAAATCGTTACTTTTCGTTTTACTACCTACATAAACTTTAACTTAACTTGATATTGTATGTGTAAAATAAAACATTAATTTTAGTTTACACGCAATGTTTCCAAGTAATGAAAGCGCTAAGAAAAATGTATAGTATTTTTAAATTACGTTTTATGCGTTTTAATAAGGCAATTTAAAAAGATATTTTTCACTTTGTTTCATTTTAAAAATATTTTTTCGCGATTTTCAAGCACCCTGTATATAGGATAATTTTTATTATAGCTTTTAGCATTTTAAAAAAGCAAAAAAATAAGTATTTTTAAGAAGCAGTGGAAATCATTCTACTACTGCTTGTAAGTTTTTGCACTGCAAGGTTGCATAGAAATACAGATTTTTACACTATACAAAGGTTTCTCTTTTAGAGCGATTAGGTAAGTCTAAATAGGTTTAAAGAAAAAACATTTGTCTAGTTTGAACATTTGCATCCTCAGTTCAAACAGTGTTTAACAGATGCAGCCTTTTAGTGTAAGGAAATTACAAGCAGTATAACGTTTTGTCCTAATTTAAATTATATCATAGAATTTGTTTTTTTTGTTTTTTGAAATTAAAATATTTCTGAATAAATACGCTTAAATGTTGCCAAATCACAAACATTTGTCAATGAAAAATAAACATAACAACGGCTCAAGCACATTAACGAGAATTTATTACTTTTATGCTAATAATAAAAATTTACAAAGCGTTGATTTCTACTACACTTACTTAATATTTACATAATAATCGCACATATTTACGCCCATATTTTCAAAGTTAGTATAAATATTCAATTAGAACTTAATTAATTGCCGAGTTAATAGCAATAGATCCTAATAGATCATTAACTTAAGTCATTAAATTTTAAAATGGTTTCTACTTCCTTAAATAATCCATTTATATTAATTCTCCTCGACACGTTTACATAATTTCATTATGTTGTAAAAGTTTTATACGACTGTTATAACTCTAACTGTTTACTGCAACTTTTCTAAAAAAGGTTTAATTATGTAAATTAATTTTGCATTAAAATTATTAGTATTGAGTTATGCCGAGCAATTTTCAATTATTTATAATTTTTATATTACGCAAAAAACAAGTTTTGACTTTTTTCTCCATCCAAAATAGGTTGGTAGGCATTTGATCAACAAAATCACGTTACCAAAATAAGCCAAAGTCGTCTTAAAGATTTAAGTTAAACAGTTACTTGTATAACTTAATAAATAATAATAAACAGTTAAAAAAATAAACCTGCTTTAAAACAATAATAAAATTAACTAAAAAAAAAAGAAAAAAGTAGTATGGTTATACCATATTATGGTATTAAAGGATGAAATGTTTTTGTCTATTAACTATTAAGTTAGTTTAGCACTTATATGTTATTACCCGACTTCTTTCTTCAATTTTTTTGATATTTTTTCTTTCTAGTAAATTTTGTTATTGTTTATAAGTCCGTTTGTTTTTTTAACTCTTTATTTTTCGCTTTTTAGTTTATAAATATTACTATTAAATCGGTAAACATACACTTAAAAACACAGACCACAGTAAAAAGCACAAGAACATGTAATTTGATTGGTTTAAAGAGAATTAAAAAGCAAATAAAAAAAAAAAAGATTTAATTAACCAGAACTGACCAAGACCCCCCTCCAATGTGACAGTTTTGTATGACCGTTTGTAGTGCTTTCAACCAAAGAGACCACGGCAAAAGTACACTCTTTCAAATAAAAAAACCACGGCAAAAGTACACTCTTTCAAATAAAAAAAAGAAAATCGGTCCACAAATGCCGTCTAATCGACTAAAAGGAAACTAAAGAGAAAAAAAAATGAAAAAAATTGGATGTAATAAATGAAAAATTTTTGATAAAGATTTTAAACACGAAAAATCTCTAATAAATTATGAATTAAAAGTAAATATCCAGATTTTATACTTTGGAATTCGAAGAGAGCAATACATTAAAAGTTAAAAAAAATCTTTTACTAAAAGGTACTAGAACTAGAAAAAAATACTTTAAAATATTAGCCATTAACATAATAATGTAACTGCATAATTTATATGATATTAAAGCTTGTCGCGAGGTTTAAGTAACTACTTGAAGCCTAAAAACTCCAGTCCACCAAAAATTTAGATGGATTGAATTATTGGAAAAACGATGTGTAACGCTTTTTAATAAATCTTTTGATAATTTACGAAGGCTAAAAGCCTAAATACTAACGTACCGTGGGTGTCTTCAGCAAGGTAAGAGAGACACTTTAAAACATGGATATTTGAAAGGAAAGGAAAGATCTTCGCAGACAGCAGGTTTCATAATCTAGAACCTCTAGGAATAAAAGAACGAACAAAGTAAGAAGTTCGAGGCCTGTCCAGATGGACCGTATATGGATGCATACGTGCGGCACCCCAAGTTTCTCTGTTGGGACCTGCAAGTGATGCAATTAAACTGAAAAATGTCTCGAAGCAGAAGCCGTTGAAGTACCCATAAAAACGGGACAGATCCCCTACATACCCCGTTAATAACGCGGTTCATAACTTTTGTATATGTCCTCATGTGATACCAATCACCTAAAATTGATGAGAGTGTACATATTATTTAAAGTCTTTCAAACGTGCTGTAGTATACAATTTAGCAAAGAAAAAGCCACGCGGTCACCAGTACGTTTTAACTTTCAAATTATCCCCCTTTTTGTTGCTCGCATACTATTTAAACGTCGCGATAAGAAAACATTTAATTGTCATATTTATTTGTATGACGCCTCTGGCTTTTTCTTAGCTGAATACTACTTTAGCTATGAATTTATAGTGTTACAGTATGTTGTTAAAAAGTTCAAGGGCTGTCTCTACATCAAAAAGTTTAAAAAAGTTTCTATAATCATGGTACCACAAATACTCGTTTTCAAAATACAGGGTATTAAACTTCTAAAGGAAAAATTATTTTTAAATATCCTTAATATCCTTTACCCAGTTTTGTTTTAATTTGACAATTTTATTTATGGCATTTTGGAAGCAATTTACCAAGGAATTACATTTATTAAGTTTTGAGTGGCGGGAAAATATTTCTAAAAATAAACCAAAAGACACTGACTGTGGAATGTTGTGCTTTTTTAGATTGGGCAACTAAAAACTCCGCATTTATGTCTTCTTTTTTTTTCTATTTTGTTTAGTTTAAGCAAAAAACAATAAAATCTACCTACTTGCATATTTTCAGGCCATAAAAAAAGCATTGTTAGAAATTTCTCTTTTAAAAATTTGGTTTTATTCCTTTCTACTGTCATATATGTAACAACGACAATAAATGCTTATTTAAATAAGCTTTATATCTAGTCAAACAATTTATACTGAAAGAAGTGTTTAAATTTTTTAGCTTTTTATATTCATTTTTAGCCAAGATTTTAAGCTATCCATACAATACTACTTCTATTTCTCAAATATGCGTGGTGTAAAAATAATTAGCTTTATTTTTGGTAAGTCCGCCCTGGCGCCCTAATAAATCCAAATATTTTAAGAGGCACCATTTTAAAAATTTCTTAGTAATATCTGTCATATTAAAAACAATATTTCGTTATACGTAGTACTATAAAAGTTATTCAATAAAAACCGATTTTCAGCGGCGTCGTTTAAGGGAAACATAATTCAGTAAAGAGAGGCTTAAGAAGAAAAGATTATATAGGAACTTGTCATATTATTTTTATGTGTCCTATATAAATCCGAGAGGTCGCAAACATATTCTTGGACACCCTGTATACTAAAACATATTGATTATTGCTTTTAGAGAAATTAATTTGCATTTTTTTCTTTGTGGGCTAGATTTCTTAGACCTAATAATATGGTCAACATTGTACATTTAAAACATTAAATTGAACAGTCTGTTCATGAAGATTATTTGTATATCTCAGATAATTTGCTTTTTTAATTTACGGAATTTTAAATATTTATATTAAATATTTTCTTACTCTCTTAATAAATATAGTCACATGTTGTATATATTAAACAAAACTAGGTATTTATTAGAAATAAACATATATTTTAATTTATGATTTGTTTGTTTTAAGTCTAAAAATACTTAGCCTTGCATGTGGGCATTATTTTTAACATTCCATACAAATAAAATTTAAAGTTATTTTGTATAGGTACTAAAAATATTCTAAATTATTTAACACGTAATTTTCTACTTGAAACATAAATACAGCAACTCTTGTTTCATTCATAAATAACATCTCTGTTTAAAACTGCCTGTCTTAAATCTCAGATAATGTGACTTAAGTAGTACTTTGGCTTTTTAACTTAGTAATCGTCGCTCCAATAGTGAAAACATTATGTATAAAGTAACATTTGTTTTAAAATGTTTAAACTGGAGATAAGTTAATCACTAGAGGCATGTTTAAAAATACCACTAAAGAATACCACTAGTTATAGTAGACTATAGTGCGGTTCCCATTTTGTTACTTAGATGCGGACCACTGAAATAAAGTATTAACTTGGCCACGGATTTCCCGTGTTCTTTGCTGATCCCAACCAAACGCATTTTTAATTAGTGTCTTTATGAAAAACCATTTAAGAAATTTGTATACTTATTGAAGAAAAATGTTCAAATCAATTAATCAAGCACCGTATTACAACTTATTAATACCCACACACTTACAACTTTTAAGCCTGTTGTTTAACATTGTCCACATCCCTTATACCACTGTTCAAAAACACTATCAATTAACTTTAGGTGGTCAATTTATATTAAAAAATAATAAAAACAAAACTTTATATGAATATATATTTTAAACATAATTTATTTTTAAACCACAGAGCCTTAAGGACGTTCCCAAAAAAATCACTTTTCTTAGATTTTTTAAAAACTTTGTATACACCTACTAATAAGTGTCCTTTATACATATATTTTTTTAATAGGCCTTGCGGGACTAAATTTCGAGATACAAGCTTTTAAAATTTGAATATTTAACATGTAAGTCCTATCCTGACGGACATTTTAGGGCACGTTTAATTAAATATCATTCTAACTTATCTTAGAATTTTTACCAAAAACTAAGGATCAATAATTAAGGATATTACAAACGTTTTCTTAAAAACAAAACACATATGAGCGGTCTCGTATACAAGATATCTCAAAAAAATTTCCCAACTTACTATTATTTTTTACAATATCAAAAATTTTTATATAAAAAAAGTTTTTGAATCCAAAATAGCGTTTAAATATGCTAACTTGTTTATTTTAGCTATTTTTGTAAAAGATAAAAATGAAAAACCGAAAAACTGTTTTTCTACTTTTCTCGAAAATTTTTGAGGTTAGGAAAAACTAGTTATAACATAAGTTGTAGGTTTTTTTAATGTCGACAACTTTTACATTTACGTTTTTTTATTAGAATTATTATTTAGCTTTAAATTGCAAAAAACATTTTTACCCTTAAAACCTATCCCCTTTACCCCCTAACGCAATATTTTCGGTCCGGTAGTGTTTTCTTACTTAGTTAGATGCACTTAACAAAGTCTGGATTATTAATTTTATCATTTATTTATTTTTTTCGAAGAAATCTGCCATTCTTTAAATTACGAAGTCATTACTGTGAAGTTATTTAAAAGTAAATATATAACCTCAAAAACTTCAAAACAAATATATTCTCTACAATAGGAGGATAAATTAAATTTGCCAACTAACCAGAACTAACTATCGACGCCTCTAGAGACTTTAACAGTCGCAGTACTTCTTGGGATCGTCCTAAAAGGAGGTGGGTAAAGATCAGCCATTTTCGCCCATCATATTCACAAATATTAAAAGTTCTTATCAAAATTAATTTAATATATCTATAAGAAATGTAGCTATTATTTTTACATTTTATTGAGAAGTAGTTAAAATACAGCAAGTCACATTAAACGCCCATCCAACTTTTGTTAGAATTTTGGTTTTAGTTAATTTCTTAACTTTCTACCAAAAAAATATAAAACACTCATGTCAAGCATTCTAGTTAGTGTTTTGAAAAATACAGTAAATCGGCTTTTAAGAAGCATTTATTTGTTACTTGATGTGTTAAATTTGTTTAAATCTAAACGAATTTTTTACAAAATACTTTTGTATTTTGACGAAATGCACTGGCATATCATTTTTTTATATAATAAAATGTTTACTCTAAATTCCTCAGAGACGATACTGTTAGATATTTTGTTTTCCTGAACGTCAAAAAATGTTTTCTAGTTTGTTTTAAATTATTACGTTTTTTAATATAAATATTATTAGAAAAAGAAAAACGATTACATTCTTTTAATTTGAATACCATATATTTCAAAAGCAAGACGTGTGGAACGTATTTTATTATATAATGCTTTTCTTATTTTTCGTTGTAGAATCACTTCCTAAAGTTTGTTGGTAAAGTTAATGATACCCTGTATAAGCAGGCAAAGTTTTTAACTTAAATTCCTTTTTCTGGTTACATATGAAACATAAAAATTTTCCATTAGGTCCTCAAGACATAAAAGTTGTGTAATAAGCACTGATGGGTAATTTTGCTTGCTTTAATTAATTTTTTTATTAAAAAATAGAGGAAAGTAACCAAATACGGAAAACCATTTTGGTTTTAACACATTATTAATTTTATTGAGGATTAAAAAAACTAAAAATGATAAAGCGTAGCTAAATATGGAATAATATAAACGGTAGACTGGGCCAAAAAATCGATTTTTTTTGAAAAATATATCAAAAATATTGTTAAGGGTAACAAGGATAAAATATCGTGAAGACTTTAGCCCTTACTATTAATATTTGAAGGTCCCTCTTCTTCGATTTAGTATAGTAACATTTTTTTAAAAGCTTAACAAGTTGTGAAAAAGCGATAAAACAAAACGTTGCTACAGTGACGAAAGGGCTTGCTCAACTGGCATGTTACCACTTCTACTCGCGACTGGGTATTAAAAAAAGACAAACCCGCCTTATTTCGTGTGTTAGTTTCCGTTTAAGAGAAATGCTGGTATTCCATATTAGGTATACTATTCCATATGTGGTCACTTTCCTCTATTAACTCTCAAAAGGTATCTTACAAGCAGAAAAAACTCTTTTTTTATTGTTATGAAATAATTTTCTTTTTTGTTCTTTGTATTAGGAAAATATAAAAACAAAAAAGAAAACTATTATTTAAAAAAGAAAAGGAAAAAAGAACGTCCTAAATATTGATATTTATAGATACTTTCTTTCAAGCCAAAAAGTAAAACCATTTTTTCCTTATGTTAATTCCATTTTGTTGAAAGCCCTAACGACCCACATCAAAAAAAGCACCGTATCTAAACCATTAATTAGGTGCGCAGAGGGGTGATCTGCAATACCTTACCTGCACCCTACTTAGGGTAAAACTATGCACCCTTTATATAAACAACAAGCATAACTAAGAAGCGAAACTCTTGTCGAGCCCTTCGATAAGTAATCTTTACCTCCCTTATTTATTTAGTGGGAACGCACAACTGCTTTACATTTTTCTTTAAGAATTATATGGATGCAGATTCGCGTCTTTTATGTATTTTTCTTTTCCTATTATTATAATTTTATGCTTTTATAAAAATAAATAGTTGGGAAAGAAAGATAAATTTTTAAGCTTTTGTAACAGTACGTTATACATTAATTTTCCTAAGAGTCCATAACCAATTACAATGAAAATATAGTATACATTTTAGTTTACTTTTTACGCTATTTTATTAAGTTGTCTTAAAAATATGTTGTTCTGATTTTTTAAAATTCCTTAAAGTAATATTTTCGCGGTTTTGAACTACTCTATACAGAGTGATTCAAAAATCGATCACAAAACTTAAGGGGTGATTCTACTTGACAAAATTAAGGTAGAGCTTCATATATTTTTATTCAAAATGTCATTCGTTTTTGAGTTACAAGCCGCCATATTGCATTTATTTTGTATCCAATCCAGTTGATATTTGGCACACAAATCGAGCTTTCCAGATTCTAAAATTTTAAGACAAAAGTACTTTTTTTAAATACCGCCAGAGGGCACTTTACCTAAAACTTAAAATTTATTAACATCATAGCTTATTTATTTTGACAGATATTGCAAAGCTGGAGGCGTCATTTTATAAACAATCAAAAACTTAAAAAATAAGGTACTTTATATCAAAGTCGATAAACCTCACCGTTTAGGCACCAATAGACATCAAAGTTTTCATCAATTTCAATCAAATTACCACATACATACAGGGTGTCCAGTAGCTCAACCGACAAACTTAACTAAACGATTCTACATCACAAAATAAGAAAAAAACTTTATATAAACATATTTCCTAAACGTCTTAGTTTTTGAACTACGAGGTCTTAAAAATTAAAAAAAAAAGTTTTTTTTTAAATATTTAACACACCGTAGAAACTAAGACGTTTAGGACATATCTTTATAAAAGTTTTTTCCTATTTTTGTTGTAGAATCGCCCTGTACAGTTTGTCGGTTGAGTTACTGGACACCCTGTATATATGTAGATAATTTGATTGGAATTAATAAAAACTTTGATGTCTATTGGTGCCTAAACGGTAAGGTTTATCGACTTTAATCAAAAGTACCCTATTTTTAAGTTTTTAATTGTCTATAAAATGCACCAAAATAAAAGTTGAACTTTGACGGCTTGTAACTCAAAAACGAATGACATTTTGAAAAAAATTTATATGAAGCTCTACCCTTATTTTGTCAAGTAAAATCAACTCCTTAAGTTTCGTGATGGATTTTGAATCACCCTGTATATCCTACGGTGAATTGTAATATAGCTTTTAGCGTGTTAAGCGAAGCAAACATTTTAATAGGATTTATTTTTGGAAATATTAAAAGTAAAATTTTTTACAGGTATAGTTAACTCCATCCGTGGACACACTGTATGTAGGTAGCCATTAGGGCCTGATTAACCATTGGGCTAATTAGGTTGCAGCGTAGAGCGCGAAGATTTGGGGGCGCTAAAATCGTGATAGGGGGGCTGAAATCATAAGTAAAGGTTGTGGTATGAAAGGGCGCACAGAAGTTAAAAGCGCGAAGACTTTTTTGCTTATCATTTTTCAATATGACTAATTTTAAATCGAAAAGGGCGCGTTTTCAGAGGTAAGGACCTTGTGTTCTGCAATTTTTTCTACCACAAATCAAAAAAAAAAAAAATCCGAAATGAAGCGCCGTCAAATTTACAGTTCGCTTTACCGCTCCTCCTCAAAAAAAAAATCATGATTAATACGGGGGAGGAGGAGGCGCTTTCTCATTATTAGCCTAGGGTGATCACAAGTCTTAATGAGCTGCTGGTTGCCATATTTACCAGAGTTGGGTCAAATACTGAAATCCTGTATTCGAATACAAAACCTGAATACCGTATTTAAAAAGCATTCGAATACCGTTGTATTTGAATACCAGGATTGGGTAATCAAGAATACTGAAAAGCACGAATACTACAAATCCCGGTATTCGAATACTCAAAACGTGTATTCGAATACTAGCATTCACAATGTGTTTACAAAACAGAATCCCGAATACAGACCAAAAAAGTATTCAGTCGAATACCGACTACCAAACACACAGATGTATTCGAATACTATTCGAATACCAGCCCAATGTATTCTGAATAGGATTCAGTATACCAAGTATTCGAATACTACCCAACAACAGTCTAGCATTTAACGTATTATAAAAATAGGTGTCTGACGTATTTTCTTTAAAACTTTGGTTATCGGGCAGTTATAACAAATTTAAGACAATCAGAGCCCGTACTTTGTAACGCAATAGAAAAGAAATTTCCTGAAATGTCCATATGATTTACATTGCATAGAAAGAAAATTTCTTTTCTATTGCGTTACAGAGCACGAGGAGCAGTTTTACCGTCTTTATAGGGAGTGCACATAATAGGTGGCCTTAAATACCTACAGATTTTAAAATCCTTTATTTTTATTGCGCAATAAAAATTTTCCCAGAACTTTAAAATTTTGTTTCAAACCAAAAAATATAACGGGATATTCATTACCTTTTTTTACGTAACATCCTTGAAACCATAATAAAAGTGAAATATTTATGGACCCAAATTGACCACAGCTTATTTATTGCGCAACCCTTTTTAATTATTCGTTATGCTGGCCTTCGATTTGACCGGTTATTTTTAGGAAATTGCGTAATACCCTGGAGTGTTTTAAATTTTAGATCAGGTTAATTGCGTCGTATTTCAATAACTAACCCAAAATATGGTTATAGTTCAATTTGGTTATGACGTTTTTTTATATTAATGTAACAATATATGTACTTTATGTGTCGCAAAATATATAAAAAAGTAAACCTAAACAAGGTACAATACATATGCCTATTAGAAACTTTTATTTTTGTGAGAAAAAAGATCAGTGCCATAATACCTAATTTTTTTTTGTTTTTTCAAAAATGGGGCCTGTCAGCCCATGATTTTAAATAAAACATATTTGTAGATATGGTCTATAGTAAATAGTTTTTTTTAATATTATTAGTAACCTAAAAATGTAGCCGAGCCCAGGGGCGGTCATAAGGAAGGGGCATGGGGCCATGCCCCCTTTATGCATCCCTTGATACCGTTTAAATTTTGTTTACCTAAAAACACCTAATTGCAAATACAGGCATTTAATGATGATATGGCCCCCCTCGGAAATTTGATATGACCGCCGCTGGCCGAGCCCAAGCTATTACTTTAAATTTACTTTTTTTTATCTTTGGACAATCCTCGAAGGCTGAAAGCCTAAATACTAACATACCGTGGGTGTCTTAAGCAGGGTAAGAGGAAGTTTGTTAACACGGGACTTAAAAACTTGAAGATTTGGGGAGGAAGAAACTCTAGGGATAAAAGAACGAACGAAATGGGAAGTTTGGGGCCTATCCAATTGAACCGTATAGGGATGCAAATGCGCGGCACCACGAGTTTCACTGATGGGAGCTGCAAGAGGAGGGACTATACTGGATAATTCCTCGGAGCAGAAGCCGTAAAAGTATCTATAGAAGAGCGATAGATCTCCCACAGCTCGACGATGGGCAAAAGAAGGAAGTCTTTGAGTAAGTAAAGGATCATTAATAAGACAAACAGCCCTTCTTTGAATGACATCAAGAATGCTGAGGGTTGTAGGGGATGCCATTCCCCAGACATGAGAACAATGTTCCAGAGAGGGTCGAATTTGGGACACATACAAAGTGTATAAATTGGAAGGAGAAAAATACTTTTGGCTCGGAAAAGAAATCCAAGCTTTTTGAAGCCGCGGTGGCTATAGATACAATGTGTTTATGCCAGTTAAGGTTATTTTCAAATGTGATGCCCACAAGGTTAAATGTGTCCCCGCTCTGCAAAACCTGGCCACTCATAAGCAAAGAATGAGTGTTTGATGATTTTTTCGCGACAAGGAACATGATTGTGTTTTGGATGCATTAAATTGAACGAGATTTTTGGCGCCCCAATCCAATATCAAATTGAGATCCTGTAAAAGAGATATCTGCATCGCCCTGTGTTTGCTTTCCAAGTCGGGTTGAGAGATTGGTTTGGGAACCTGAAAAGTGGAGTGAAGGGTACTATCGTCAGCATAACAATGAATGGGATTGGTTGTGGAAGAAAGAAGGTCGTTAATGTGAAGAAGAAACAAAGTTGGTTCTAGTACTGAACCCTGAGGCACTCCAGCATTAATTTCGTGAAAGCTTGAAGAGTGGCCATCAACAATGACTGATATACATCGATTAGAAAGATAACTGGAGAGCCAAGAGCAGAGTTTAGTTGGAAGACCGTAGGAGGGAAGTTTATTAAGAAGTGCACCATGCCAGATATGGTTGAAAGCTTTAGATATATTAAGAGCAACGATCTGGGACTCACCTAGAAACTCACCTAGAAACTGCATATTATCACCAGTATTATCGTTAAAAGATCCTTAAAGAAAGAGCTTTAAGAAAATACCACATTAAATATGTCTATCTCTTATAGTTTTGGAAATATGGCCATTCAAATCAGCCACACCTTTCGCTTTACCTGGCAGGTACTTTTGCTCTTTGAAAACGCCTGTCAATTTTTTAAACCATACTATGAGTAAACTATATCCTAAAAAATTTGAAGCTTACAGCTTCAAGTTTTTTTGTTTTTATTAATTTTTAAACTTTCAAAAATATACAGGGTGATGATGTGCTCGGTTGATGCCTGCCAGGTCTAAGGTTACTCGAAAGGTTCGCTAGCTCTCTTACAATAGGTAAATAAACAAATACAAATACAGTTGAAGTGTGAAAGCCAAAGCAGCAAATGTTTGGTCCTTTTAGTTCAAAATATGTTTTAATTATATATACTATATTGAATTTACATTTTTTACAAAATGATTTTTATAAACTTAAGTAAACTCCTCATATTTTCCATCATAAAATGCGATGCACATTTAGCACTTAAAGCTAAATATTTATTTAAAATTTCTGTTTTTACAAGCTGCGTTGAGAAACCAGAATATATTTTCGTCATTTAAATGCAACGATTTATAATTTTTACAAATGAAAATTTAAATAAAACCATTATATTTTTAAGCTAAAATGCGATGCACATTTAGCCCGTCTCCAAGCTAAATATTTATTCAAAATTTCTGTTTATACAAGCTGCGCTGAAAAATATACGGCTAATCATCAGAAAGCCAGACAGGTCACGGCTCATGTTTTTCATATTAACGGCCCAATTGGCTGGATCTGGCTTACAAGAATTATATCACAAATTACGCAAAAGAAATTATAAAAGCTCAAGTGGAACGACGATGTGAGATTAAAACACAAGTCCCGTTATTAAGAGCCATCGTGCCGAAAACAACGCGTCAGAAAAATGCCGAACCGTTTCTATGTAAATTTTCACCGTCTGACGAAGAAATTTTAATTTCTGGATAATTACATCAAGGTTCATTGACGTAACAGTTTAAAAAGAATAGCAAGTTGAACCGGGTGTCAACTTATAAATTTACACCCCTAATTTTTGTTATTTTTCATCCTACAAAATAAATAATTATATCCATTTGTTGGGTTAAGTTCAGTAGTTTTTGAATCAATCATTAGATTTTTATTATATCATAAAATATACTGGGTAGGATAAAATGTATCTTTTTTTTAAATGAAACACTCTGTATATTATATCACCAGTGAAAAGATCTTCTAAAGAGCTTTAAAAATTCCATATTTGATATATCTTTCATAGATAAATTTCGGAATATGCTCATCCAAATCTAAAGAATAAGTGCAAATTTCAATTCTGTAGGTAGGTTATATTAAGGAAATAATTGCCCGATAATTTTATTTATGACCATATTTTCAAAAACATTCAAGATACATACAATAAAATATGGTATTTTTGTAATGCATTTTAAATTATCTTTTAAATGGTGATTCAATATAAAGGGTATTCCATTTAAAAAAATCATACTCTTTGTCGTACCCTCGTATATCTGAAGAGATAATAAAAATCCGATTACTAATTCGAAAACTATAGAATTAGCCCAACAAACTGATATTTTTAAATATGTATATACGATGAAAAATAAAAAGTTAAGGGGGTGTATATTTATAACTTGACACCCGGTACAGTGGGGTAAAACAAAAAAAAACTTTTTTAAATAATTTTCGTAGTCTTTAATATTGGCCTCTGGATATACAAAAATTCGTGTTAAAATCTGAACATCTTAATTTTTTATCCTCAGGTTTCTCATTGGGTCTAAAGTTTGCAAAATATATTAATTTTATTATTTTTTTTTGACTGAATTAAAATATCTATGAATATACATAATGCTTAAAGCTCAACATGATTATTATGATGCACTAAAAATGTTTTTTTTATAATATAACTAAATTTGTTTGCCTGAAGGTTTCTCCAACCATGTAAAAACTGCTGTCCCTGGCTATTTTTCGATTAAATATAGCACGCTAGTGATAATAGCATTCTTAAACGTTTATGGTGGTACTGGCGGATAACTTATGTTGTTGCAGGATATTGGAAATAATGTCTAAAAACAATTTGTTATGCACAATAGATGAAATACAGATCGTGAGAACTAGAGTGTCTCAACGCGATGCTTGTAGCACTGCATTAACTAAAATGCAGATACTAAAAGTATTCTTAGGTGGTCGTAATTTAATTGCGGTATGGGTATAAACAAACGCATTGTGGAAAACATATTACTGTATAACCAGAGACCTACAGTTATTCCTCTAGATAAAACGTTTCCTTTTTTTCTTCTAAAAGACAAATTTGATCCTATTTCATTTTATAGCAGTTGAATCAGATGAAAATGCTGTAAATTTGGGAGGAAAGAGTAAGATTATTTGTTTAATTAAAAATTAACTAAAACGTCTTTTAAAATAAAGATTTTTTCTATTTAATTTTAATAAACTTTCATTGCGGTAAGATCCCTAAGGACCTTAAAATATGATAATAATATATGACAAAACCAAACACTCTAAAAGTCGTAATGTTTAAGTTCCATATCGCAATTAAATGGTGTAATATTTATGACTACCAAAGAATATTACTATTATCCATTGTGCATGGTGAACTGTTTTTAGACATCATTCCATATTCTTCATCAACGAAAATTATCGCTAGTACCACCATAGGGTGCCGAATGGGATTACAGCCGCGCACTATATTTAATGTGAAAAATGGCCATTGGCGGAAAGAAATCATCATACATGATTAAAGATATACCTCAGACAAAACATTTTTATTACATGAATATACTTTTATATATATGATGCTTTAGCGTTATGTAAATTATGTATTCTTAGGTTTTTATTTATCTCAGAGAAAAATCAATAAAATTAATATATTTTTCAAATCATTAGACCCAATGAGGAACCAGAAGATAAAAAATTAAAGCGTTTAAATTTTTACGTTTTTGTACATCCAGAGGCACATTTTGAAAACTGTAGGAAAATTGTTTTAAAAGAAAGTTGTGTACATACCTAGATAATAAAAATGGCCCAGGTGAATAAAGTTAAGCAAAAGTATAGCATTTGCTTTAATTGTTTCAGGCAATTTTGTATGTTTTACCTTTTATTATTTGAGTAAAGCATTTGTTTTGCTTTATTCACTTGGTCCATAAGCTAAAATATACAATCAAACTTAGAACCTCCTTTTTCTGAAGCTAAATTTTAATTAAGTAAATAATTGTGAAAATTGTAATCATGCTAATTTGATGCAATAAATCGCTGTAAAATATAACCTAAATACGTTGTAATATGTAGATATATTGTATTTTTATGGAAATCTACAAAAAAATATCTTTAACCTACGCTCCTGTTTAGGTTTAAGCGTTTTAACAAAACACCTTTTAAAAAGGCAATAAGAAAAGTGAGGGTGGCAATCACACCCCTTTCGCGAGAGAAGAAATTACCTACACAGATTGCCGGAGGCTATAAGAGGTGATATTTTTGTCAAGATCTTAATTAAACAAAGTTAAGTTTAAAGTCTTAGACGAAAGTTTAATAAATAATAAGTTTTTTAAATATGTTTTAAAGACCGTAGAGATTTTAAATTAAAAAATTATGTGATAAGACTGTTCTTTTACTAAATTTAATATAATTATAAACCATTTAATGTAATATGATTTTTGTTACACGTTAATGGAATATAATTTACACTCACCCAGTTAACTGTATTAAAAAACGATAATAAGTATCACCCTAGATTTTTTGGTAACAGTAACAGCAACATAATTTACTGTATTACAAGGTATTGTTGATAAAATTGTTTGTTCGCTTTTGTTTTTAAATGACCGTGATTATTTTTGTTAGGTGGGTGAAGAACATACATTCATGAATCAACAGAGAAATTTTACAGAGTAGGTGAGGAAGTATTTTTGGGAATATTTTCAATTTACAATGCGTCAATACGCATAAAATTAGGTCCCTTTACAACTGTAAAAGCGATGAGTAAATCTGAAAAACAATTATTTTTGCTAAGACTTGTTTAGATATAAAAATATTTGTCATACCTAAATTGAAGATAATATTATATGCTTCACTACATATTAGGAAATTTATTAAACACCCAATGTTTAAAAAACAAATAATATTCTGCCAAAACCCAAGGGTTTAAAAAAGTTAGTAATTATTTTTTAAATACAGAAAAAATTATAAAGACATAACCAAGTTCCTTTTCATATTAAATATTATCATTTCGAAGTTTCTCCAGAAAATCTAAGAGCTGTCAGTGAATAAAGGTTTTATAAGGATATTTTTGCCCCAAAACCGAAATACCAATGGAATGCAGGTCAAATATATTGGAAATTTACTGTTGAATACTAAAGAAAATTATTTTACAGGGTAAATGTTTAAGAAGGCAGTAAAATTATTTTTTATCCACATTTTTTTGGACGAAACATTAATTTTTTTAACAACTGTTATAATAAAATCAGAAAAGTCGAACAATTATTTTTACATATATTACTGATTTAGTTCTTTAATAAATTTAAAATATGATAAAACCAAAGGGGAAAAGAAGTTGTGGTGCTATTAAAAAAAATATTGATCAGCACATTAAGGCTTGTCAACAGTATCTTCTAAAGAATAAAAAAGCAAAATACTAATAATGACAAAATGGTAGTGGTATGGTTCAAATAATAGAGGTCTTATTTATAATAATATGTCAGTTAGAAATAAAAGAAGCAATGTTTTTTACAGATGTTGTATTGAAATGTTAAAAAGCACCATCTTTATTTAATGCCAGGTGTTTGTTTACCCAAATTTGTCACACGTATGTTTTTATGTAAAATTTATTAAACATATTTTTCTTTGTACATAAAGCAGTATTATTTTTTTGTAACCATACCAAATCTTAAAGTACCAATAAAAATTATACGATGGTGAGAATTACCTTCCCATAAAACCGTTTTAGTTTGAAGCGGCACTGTGTCAAATTTAAAGGGTACATCTCAAAGCTAAAGGGATAAATAAATTGTTCATCAAAGATTTTCTTAAACATGTTTAAGATTTGTAAATCAAGCTTAATTAAAGGTAACTTCTGTGTAATCCGGTCAAAACACGCAATAAAAGTTTATTAAACTTGTATCTATTAAAAAAAATAAGAAAAAAAACCAAACCGACTATAAAAATAGAATAAAAAGCTACGTAACTAAACCTAAAAACACTTTAATTCTTAAAGAAAAATCTTTTAATAACATCTGTTATAGAAGTGAAAAAAGACTTTGTTATTACTATTTAGTATGTATGTATCATCCGGCCAAAAAAATGGGACAAAAATCTAAAATCGGTTTTGTATCAAAATGATAGGGTAAGTATCATAAAGTAAAATTTGTATTTTGGTTTAAAAAAGGCAGGGATAAATAAGTAATTGTTTATCAAAGATTTTTTTTTTTTTAGATTTGTTAACCAAGCTTTGTAATTTGCTGTAAATAGAGTTAACTTTTGTGCAATCCGGTCAAAACATACAATAAAACTTTGAAACAACCAGTTTTTTATTTTAAGTTCCTAACTAATTAAGCATTAAAAATTTAATGTTTGAATTAAAAGAACACTAAGGTTAAACATTATCATATAAAAATAAATTAAAATAAAATTAAATTTTTAATAATTTAGAACATCATGAATATAAATTGGTTAATATTAATAATACTTATTTGGGTATTTAAACTTTTACTTTATCTGTACCTATAAGAAAAAACTAAACCGACTAAAATATAGAATTAAAAAAGCTAAGTAGCTAAAACTAATGAATGCTTTTAGTTTAAAAGTAAAATCGTTTGACTTTATGTTATAAAATTAAAAAAAAGTTTCATGGTCATTAATATTTGGTATGTACGAAGAAAACTGGGACAAAAAAATTCTAGTTTTATTTTTTTAGTCTATTGAAATAACATACATGTTATACCTTTTATCGGTAGCAAAAGTGGCTATAGACTTTTAAATATGTCCAAAAAATACTATTATTTTTCGGCTTGTAAAAGTCGTCCGGGTCATATCAGATAATACAAGAGTAAAGTATTTTAATTTTATAAAAATAAGACAAAATTTTAAAAATCAATATTCTATATAATTAAAGTTTACGTTACCATATAGTTTGATGTAAAAAATAAATGTCAATTTATTACGTTACGCATTAACACTTTTTAAAATACTTGGCCTAAAGCAGCAAGTTAAAAAAAAACAATTTAATATTATTAATTTATCTTTTAAATTCTGCTTACTTTTGCCCAATAATTTACGTTATACTGCGTATTTTTTTACTTTCATGCTTTAACTTCAAATTTTGACATAAAATGTAATTATTTACTTTTACAATTTTGTTTTACTTTTTAAAATTAATAGTAGTTAACTCGTGGATATTTTATATATTTATAGTTATAACTCGTCCTGTATAATAGAAATTAAAATAAAATAAAATATTTCTTAGTTTTGTACCAAGCAAACGGTTTTTTCAAAATTTCGTTTTAAAATTTAATTTTTTCGTCCATTTGTGATCTTGTATACCTACCCATCCTGTGACATACTGTATATCCGTCTATAACACTTGAATGTCTGATTAATTTAAAATGTATAAAAACAAATATACGTGCTTTACGTTATCTTGATTAAAAAAATATATATTTTTATTCAGTGGAACATAGAACCTTTGTAGTAGGTAGTCGCTTAAAAACATCTTAATTTTTAATTTATTGCTGTTAAAAAATCGCTCTAGGAGACGGAACAAACCAAAATTAATTAAAAAAACTTTTGATATAATTAGTGATGTAATAAATCAAAGACATAGTAGGTAGTTATTAGTAACTATTAATTTCGATATAATTTTTTTGTATAAAATTCGATCATTGTCATATATTCTGTTGAATTATTTTTTAGCCCTTTTTTTCTTATTTTTTTCTTACATATATCTTTTATCTGACCCAGCATCCAATCCAATGAATAAAAACTACATCAGCATGTTAGGCAGTCGACTCCCTTGAACAAAACAGATGCATATGGATGCACTATCGACTGGCTGCCCGCGCACAGACTCATTTCATGGCCGACTCGGTAACATTTTATCAAGAATGACAGCAAGAATTGCATTGAATTCCAATGTTGCCAAATTTTGGAACATACTGGTTAGTTTCGTATCCGATCTAAGAGCAATAAGTAAGCAAAGAATTTAAAAATAAATAAATAAATAAATAAATAAATGAATGAATGGAAATTTGTACCAATTTTGTATGTGTTTTTAATTCTAATCGTAATGACATAATTATACTGTCAAAATTATATATTAATACCTTACCTACAAGTTTTTATTACTAAGCAAATTTAAACCGTTTTGGATAGTTCGTTCTGGTTAATTAAACCATATTAACTAAGGCAAGTTTATGATTTGTATTGTTGGCAACAGGGATTGTGCCGGGAGAGCTGTTTAACCCAAATGGAGTGGGAGTTTATTCTGAATCTATTCCTTCTTGTTGGCTTGGAGCTAAGTACTGCTCACAAATTGTTTTCATATGATTTTTTCAAATTATGGCTGTTTTTATTTCACACAAAAGTTTGATGTATTATTGTTTTTTTTTTCAGGGACAAATATACATTTATTCCGACTCCCTGAACCTCCCACATCTCAATATACATATTGCTCAAAACTAACGTTAGTAGGCGCGTGGGGTCAATTGGACCCCAAGCGCCAAAAACGTGAATTTTTTTAATGAATGGTATTATTTTTTTGTGTTTTTTGTTATTAGCATATACCTAACAAGGTTTTTGGAAGGCACCTAGAGATTTTTTTATTTCTTAAAATTCTCAAATTTATTACAAAAATGACAATGCTGGGGGTCAATTTGACCCCCGCGCGCCTACTCAAGGGTTAATTACCCTTACATGTTTTTTAATATATAGGTCCGGACAACTTTTGTGTAACTATTGACTTTAAAATTATAGTTAGCTTTGCCAGCAGGAGTTTTTAATTTACCATTCAGTTTATTTTACAGTGTCTTCCAAATATTATTCAAAACTTTTATAAAGGTCAGTGCCGTATATATTTTTTTTTTGACAGAAATACCTAATCCCATACTAAATTGGGTAAATTTAATTAGGTTATATCTAAATTGGCCTTTTAAGTTTACAAAATAGTATTCCTAGATTTTATCAAAATCGAATGCGGTATATTTAGGATTTAGGAAATAAATACGATTTTTTTAACTGGTAGTAATGCATTTCAAGATCCACCCTTGTATGAACTTTCCTGCCCTTAAATTTTTCTAACAACATTTGTTATACCCTGTAGAGTATGGTTTTTAAATATCCTTTTCCATTTAATTTTTAAATACACAACATACTAAAATTAAGTTAAATGTAAGTAAAATGGTCTAACTAAACTTACTTACTTAAAATTTACTGGTGATGTATGCGGTAGTGCTAAAAGAGCACTATTAATTATTTTTGAAAGGCATTATGTCGCACTTTGCTTTTAGGTCCCCTTCTCTCTTTGTTTTTGATAATCGGATTAGCCATTTTGGTCTTTTCGTGGACCTTGCAGAGTATAGCGAAAACTAAAAGAGATAGAAAAAATCTGATTGTACAATCTCAATCTAAATTAAAAAAAAAAATCAGTGATGAAAGTAAAGCATAGCTAACTTGATTGGTTTTGGAGATACAAAGTCTTATTTAAATTTTGTCAATTTGACCAAGCACTTGTAACTCGCTTGATATTGAAGATAAAAAAGAAAGAATTAAAAAGTTTTAGAGATTTTTACGTAAAATTCAGTGGCGACCACTTAGAATTTTATTTTAAAGGTATAACACCAAAAATTTTGAAATTTGGAAAACTGGCCGCATGATTCAAAACCAATAAATACTATTTTTTTCTCCGTTTAGTAATATACGTAGTAATAAGTAAAAATATGAAAAATAACCAAGAGTAAAGTACTTTTATTTTGAGAAATTTGACAAAATTATATAGGTAAATGTTGTAAAGAAAGTCTTACGTTTACATTTAAAGTTAAAGAATTGAAGTGAAAAATAAACATTTTGTCAATTTTTTACATTACGCATTAACACTTTTAAAAATACTTGGATTAAGAAAGCTAATTAAAAAAAATATATTTAAAATTAATAAATTTTCTCTTAAATTATTTTTACTTGTGCCCTATAATTTACGTTGTTTAGCCTATATATTTTATAACCAATAGAAAGATATTTTTAAAGGCTTAAAAATACCACATTTAACATATTCAGTTTGCCATAGTTTCGAAAATATAGCCATCGTAAGAAATGCAATAATAAAATGGCATATTTTTTTAAAATAAATAAATAAAACACTCTGTATATAATATCTTTATTTAATGGACAGTTTAAAAACCCTAAAAAATTTGCGACATCTAAAATTAAATATATATATATATATATATATATATATATATATATATATATATATATATATATATATATATAAATAAGAGATAAACATATCAAATGTGGTTTAATTTAATGACTTTTATAACTTTGTGTTATAACTTTAAAATAAAAATCAATAAAAAAATGTGGGTACGTCACTCAATTCTTCGCAAAAATCCCCAAACTTTTTTTTCTTTTTCTAATATCAAGCAAAGTCACAAGTGCCTGCCCAAATTGACAAAATTTGAAAAACACTCTGTATCTCCAAACGAATTAAGTTAGCCATGATTTACTTTTACCACTAAATTTGTTGGAAAAATCGAAATCAAGATTGTGTAATTAGATTTGTAATATTTCTTTTAGTCTTTGCTTACCTTGCAAGATCAACGAAATGGCGCTACCCTGACGTGCAGTATTTTTTTAAATCGCATTTGCTATATAGTAAGTTTAAAACTGTTGGGCCCTTTTTCAAAAAAAAAAATCTATTATTGTCCTTTTGGCACAACGCTACGTTTTCGAAAAAAAAATGTTTATGCCAAAAAGAAGTTTTTGTATTACTCTTTTACCTAACCTTTTTAATTTGCACTGTTTGTATAAACTAAAGCTTGCTTTCAAATACTTGTAAGTTTAGCATGGCAAGTCTAAATTTAAAAAAAAGCCTTGTTTCCTTTTCATTAAAAAAAGTTGGCTCTGGGCCATTTGACTACAAAAATTGCCAAAAAAAAAACGTAAATTAATATTAGTGGCACAATGTGGCAACATCGAAAGCATACTTTTAACATGCATTTCCCTAAGGGTTTGCAAAATGGCACACACGTCGAGTGAAGCAGGGCCGTTTCATCGCTCTATGGTTCCACGATAAAAGAAATGGAGTTTTGAGAATGGTTTTTAAAATAAATGGCGAAAAAGGGTACTTCTCTTAAGTTGTATTTTTAGTGTAAAAGCTCAAACCTTCTATAAAATAGCAAAAGGCAGCAGCTTGGGAAACTTTTAAAGGAGTTTTCATTGTTATCCAGATTTCGGGTTGATTGCATTCTTTACTTATGTTAATTTATTTGGAAAACATACTTTACAAAGGCAAACCTGCTAAAAATATTGTTGGAACATAACCATGTTTTAAAAATCTTTACATATTACTTTCTTAAAAAGTCGTTTGGTTATATGACAATACAAAATAAAGATTATTAAGTATAAACAATTGATGGCGGAATGTAAATTTAGTACGTTTCTAATGGCAATAAATGATTATTCTTTAGGGTTAGATTATCATTTTTTCGAAATTAAGTAAAATAGATAAGAAATGAGTATTTTTTCAAACCTTTTTAAACAATCTTTTTAATTTTATACTGGGCTAGTAAAAAGTATCTTTAAAACCGCTAGAGCTACATTTACCAAATTTGGTAGCTGAAAGGTATCAGGCCTGAAAAACTTAATTATATTATCGGCATTGTTGCCAGATTTCCGTGTTTTTTGCTACACGTATTTTTTAAGGGAATGCCCATTTATTTTTTTTTTTCATTGCGCAGGCCAAAGTTAATAAGTCCACATTCCATAGTTCATTTTTAAAAGTTTCCTTTTACTACACCACATTTTATATAAAAAAATCAGATGCACTAAATTTTGGACAATTAGAATTATACAGTAAACTATCATTTCCAGATTTTCCAATGTTGCGCTGCATGTAATATTTTTAATATCTTAAATCGAATTCCCTTTTTTATTTTAACTGCAATAAAAGGAGCTTGCTAAAGTTAGTAAGATTCCAAATTTTTGAAAGTCAGTCTTTACCAGTTACCGAGATATGACAACACCGCAATTTTATTAAAATATGGCAACAAGCCTAATATCACTTATCAAATAATCATGGCGAAAACTTCTTAGTATCAAATTTTGTAAACACAGCTTTAGCGATTTTAAAGGTATTATGGCGATAAATTACTTTTTAATCTCGACAACTAATAAGGACAATATTTTAAAAATTTAAAAAATAATAAAATTTGATCCGCTTAATTAAAAGCAATAAAAATAAATGGGGCATTTCATTTAAAAAATTGAAAAAATACGTGAAATACAAAACCGGGTAACCTGGAAACAGTGCGGATTTAACTCCACATGTTCAAAACACCTTAGATATCAAATTTGGTAAATGTAGCTTAAGCAGTTTTAAAGATATTTAAAAGTTGGCGTTCTTATTACTAACCAGTATAGGGTTTTCATTAAAAAATATATACTTTTTGTCGTACCCTGTACATTTTAGCTAATAATAAAACTACTACTATACTAGTTAAATTAACAATTCCTTTTTAAGTGATATAACCCAAAAATATTGTTAAAAAAATATTTATACTATATTTACTTTTTAAGATAGTGGATTGCCAAATAAATAAATTATTTAACTAAATCGAAACACACTTAAAATTTATATGATTCGATTTTTAAATAGGTACGTACCATATTATTTGCCCGTGGATACTTTAAATTTTGTTAAGATTAATCTCTAAAGTGTGTAAAATCGCTTAAGTTAGCACACGATAATAAGTTGCAAACTTCTACGAAAGTTTAATCCCTAAAGTCTCGCCACGTATGCAAATGACAAAATCTGCATTCTTCATGGGTCGCCCTCCGCGTAATTTAGCTGCAAGTAAATCCTTTGAAATTGTCGACATCAACTTTCGAACAAACTTGCCAAACTTCTATTAAAACTTATCCAATCTCGCAAAATATAGCGACTTCAATTTCTTTTAACGATTTTCGAGTATCCTGGATTTCAGATTTTCGTTCATTTCTAAAGTTTCTAGTTTAAAAAGTTTAATTAAAAAATAGCTTAAGGACACAGTTACTTTTTAAAGAAGAATTTAAGCTACTACTTTTAGACAAATTGCGATTGTATAAACCATTCTAATTCTTAAAAACTATCAAATTTATAATAATTTTCTACTAAATACATTATATACAGGATATACAAATATTTATTGAGTAGCTACTTTTTACATTAAACTGAAGTTAATTAAAGTCAACAATTATTATACGTAAAATTATTTTGGGAGATACAAGCATACAAAGCATACAAAATCTTAAGATGCATTGGCTAGATTTAAGTCAAATTTTCTTGCTAAACGCATTCGTCGGAGTGGTTCAAACCGTATTCGAAAATGACAATGTAAATACTAGAATCAAGAAAATGTAGGCTTTCAAACCGTTGCGTCAGAGCCCAAAAATATTTTAGGTTATGATTATGATTTTTATTTTTTAGGGTTAATCTGTATTAATTATGTTGAAAGTTTACAAAAAATGACCGAAACAAAGTTTTGAATAAGATTATTGCATATGCCCGCCTGACAAGGATAACTATATTGTTTTTAAACCATTGTCCGAGATATATTCAAACATGATTAAATACGTGGCGTATATGTCGTCACTGTTAAGCAAGAAAATATAATGTTTTTAAAATGTTTTGAACGGTATTAGCAACAAAAAATGGCTTTAATTACTATCCGAAACATAACTCGATTCAAATAGTGCCTGGGACAGTTATGATATTTACTTCATGATAATAACATTTTTAAAACCTATTTAGAGGGTTTCCTTTTGAGGAGTTTACCATGAATATACGTACCGCCATATATGGAAGCAGCACGGCGCTTTAACCCAGCCTGTCAATGCCAAATGTTTCTGGTGTCGGACTGGGTAAACGTGTCACTTTTTTTCCGATACCCCAAAAATGTCCATGAGTCTTATGGTTTCGTGACTCTAACACTTACGATTTTTGGCATTATCTTTACAAATACCATGTAAAACATTGTGGTAAAATTGTTCGACAAAAACAGGACAGCCGAAAAATTTGACATTCACAGACAGGGTTAAAGCGCCGCTTCCATATATGGCTGTATGTATATTCATGGTAGACTCGCCACAAGGAAGCCCCCTAAAAGGTTGTAAAAGTATTATTATTATGAAGTCAATTTTATTACTGTCTCATGGACTAAAAATATTATTTAAAAAAAATCGTCGTTTTATTAAAGAATGGATCGTATAATACTTATGGTTTTTAAATTCGACCAATAATATATTTTTATTCGTTTATTTTTTTCATTTTAGTTATATATTCGCCACTAATTTTTTCCTAGGATTATTAAGCTATACTGTGCTGTACTTAAGAATTTCTTTAGGGTAGGGCGGGGCTAGTTGAGCAATTTTTCACTTGATCGGTTATAGCTCCTTAAAAATAAGTCTTAATGGCTTATAATGCATACTAATGGATTAGCAATTTATCCCTTAATAATAGTGTCCATAGTAATTTATTTCTAATAAGTCGAAGTTAGGGGCTACATCTATTTTAATGTAGATAGTCAAGTATGCCCAACGTACCCCATAGGTGAGGTAAGTTGAGCAAGGGTATGGGGCTAGTGGAGCAGTTAGAAAGTATAGTGAAATCAGGGCTTGAATGTTACATAGATACGTTACAATAAAAATATTTGTAAAATTTTGACAATTTGCTTTTTATATTTATAATCTTATATTAACAAAACAACAAATCTCATTAATACAACAGCAACGTAGCTAGCTTTGCTTAACTATTGAATTTAATATCTATCAATTCATCTTCGTTTTTTAATTTTTTTAAGCAGTTTTATTTTGCTTCTCTTGTAATGCCTTCTGTACCTATTAAAATTGCAGCTTTTCTCTATCTTCTGTTTGATTTGGCTCCTTTTCTTGGACCAGCCTTTGGGTATGGTCGAACTATTTCTAGAGAAAATTTATAAGCTAAATAGATCAGCTCGTTTTCTTTGTTGCTTGTACTAAGTTCGGGTTGCAGCCTCTTTTTATTATCTTAAGGAGACTCTAGTAGTCTTACTGTTATAAGTCCGTATTCTAAAAATAATAAAAAAACATTTTATACTTAAAACCGTGGGGTTAGTTGGGCAACTGTAGCTCAACTAACCCCAACCTGAAATTTAAAGGAAAAGTAAATTTATTAAAAAACTGGTTAGAATTATATCCAAAATCTTTATACATGTTAAAACTGCAATTAATTTACTTAAGATTAACACTTACCTGATTGAGAACGGAATACATTTAACTATCACAGATAAAATTTTCCGGCTTGCAATTATTTTACTTTTTAATCACAAAATAAACAATGCGCACAGATACTTTTCTCGATCGCCGCGTCACCACTAGTGGTCGCACAGCGAGTTCCCCCGTGCAACCCCTTCTTTACGCTATTTGATGCTTTCGCGTGCGGTCATTAGTTTTTGAGATATTTTGATTGCCCAACTTACCTCTATGCTCAACTAGCCCCGCCCTACCCTACCTAGTAGATATACTTGTCCACGTTTAAATTGTGACTAATAGTGAAACTCGATACTGCGATTCTTTTTAATTATGGATTTTCAAAAAAGTTGTCTAAATACGTCAATTTAAAAAACATTAAAATATATTTAAAGGGCATACATAGATAATTAAATTATATTTTTGAGAATTGACGTAAAATATGGTAACAAAAATCAGTATCAAAATTACTTAAACTTTTTATTTAATATCTAATAATTTTTAAGAGCAAACCCAACATTAATTTTGTCAAGCCATTTATTCTTAAGTCACCCTGACATCTCCAAGTTGCAGAACGAATATTAACTTTAAGCTCATACAGGTTGTCCAGTAACTCAACTGAAAAACTCTAAAGACGATGAAAAATAGGAACAAAATTCAAGTCAACAATGTCTTTCTTGGTTTGTGAACTTTGGTGTGTTAAACACTTTTTGTTTTTTTTTATACCAATACAGATTTAAAAAAATAATTATTTTCATCAGTGTTATTCATGAGGAGCTAAGGGTAAATATGTTTTTAAGAAAAAATGGTACGCCTCTGCTTCTTAAATAAACTTATTTTTTTTAATTCTCATTTTATTTAAAACAAATTTGGTTTGAAAATCGAGTTTGATGATTTTTCAAATAATAGAGTACATGAGTACCTATCTACTTTTTACTCGAGCGATCTTAATACTAATTCTTGACTAACCACTTTGATTGGGCGCGCTTGTGGCGGCTTCGGTTGTATCGGCAAGCGTCGATCACCGGAGTTAAGCAGTGAAATGCGCGCCCCATAATTTGGATGGGTGTCCGGCGACAGCGGTGTTTCGGGCAGCGGCACACGGTGTTCTGCTCGGGGATGCGGACTGAGCAACAACCATCCAAGTTATGGAATGAATGGTGTGTGAATAAGAAGGAGTAGGGGTCAAGGTACAATAAGCCTTCAGGCTGCAGTACACCACCTAGGGGGGCGGTCGTCGGACCTGGGTGGGATGACCCCGAAAGGGTGAAAAAAAAAAAAAAAAACCACTTTGATTAACCATGACATCTTTAGTCGCATAAAGCAAGAAATGTTAACTTTACATTTAAATATAAATCTTTATATTTTTTTATTTAAATCTTAAGAAGAAGATTAATTTCTGTTAACTTTACTTTATGTAAATTAACAAAAACTATAGCAGACGATTAAATATAAATAAATTCGATTTCAAGAACTCATTTTACAATTTGTTGATAGTAACAGGCTTTTTACTATCATAAGACAACGAACCCATAAAAATGTGGCGTAGAGTACGTCACACAATTTTATGTGCGAAGCCGAGATATAAAAGCAACCTGCTAACCTATAAACAAATAAACTGCTAACGTTTTATTTTATTGCACATTAAACATTTTCACTGTCAAGGAACGACCTTGGACGTCATTGCGTTCCTCACGAAATGGACGTTAACGGGCGCATGTGTCACTGCCTTCGCCTGCCATAAAATCATGCTTTATGACCCGATTACATCATGTTATGCCGATGCCACAACTGACATAAATGTGCTTTTTATTTTTGTTGTTGTGTTTTCGTTTATTTGATTACTTTTAATAGCTTTCGTTATTATTGTTTATGGTAGTAACTATAAATTGGACATTTAGAATCGTAAACATCAAATTTATGCAATACAGATTAAAGTCAAGTTCTTGTATAGAAATTTACTACACTAAGAAAAATATTTAGTTCAATTTACATTAGTCTAGAAAAAAAGAGAAATGTATCAGATCCATAGAATTTATTGAAAAATTAAGCATTCTGACTGTCAAGAAACAACCTTGGACCACTGATATGGATGGATTGCCAATGTTATTACCTGCGCGAAACAAAAGTTACCCTTCATGTGCGAAAAAATGAGTTTGTGCGCTTGGATACCACTCATCCCCAAAATTTGACGCGCAGGCACCAAACAGACTATTCGCATCGGAAAGAATTTTTGAAGCCTGTCTGGGTTTCCCATTCGGAGTACGGTAGCTAATGACCGTCACGGTCTGACCGTGGACGGAGAGCACGGTGTGCCGGTGTTGTAATCTGCATGGGCGCATGTTCGTACACCTTCGAATTTGTTTACTGTGCAAGGTCGTAAAAATCCGGAAAATGCTTCTTGCCACTGCGGATCTAAATGTTGGGTTATATATGCCTTGGACGTCATTGCGCTCCTTACGAAATGGACGTTAACGGGGGCATGTGTCACTGCCTTCGCCTGCCATAAAATCATGCTTTATGACCCGATTACATCATGTTATGCCGATGCCACAACTGACATAAATGTGCTTTATATTTTTGTTGTTAAAGTTAAAGTTCTTGTAGAAATTTACTACACTGAGAAAAATATTTAGTTCCATTTACATTAGTCTAGAAAAAGTGACAAATGTATTGGATCCATAAAATTTAATAGAAAATTAAGCATTTTCACTGTCAAAAAAACACTGATCTGGATGGATTGCCAATGTTATTACCTGCGCGAAACAAAATTTACCTTTTATGGGCGAAAAATTGTGTTTGTGCGCTTGGATACCACTAATACCCAATATTTGACGCGCATGCGCCAAACAGACTATCCGCATCGGAAAGAATTTATCGAAGCCTGTCTAGGTTTCCCATTCGGAGTACGGTAGCTAATGACCGTCACGGTCAGACTGTGGACGGAGAACACGGTGTGCCGGTGTTGTAATGTGCATGTGCGCATGTTTGTACACCCTCAATTTGTTTTCTGCGCAAGGTCGTAAAAATCCGGAAATGCTTCTTGCTATTGCGGATCTAAATGTTGGGTTATCTATGACGTCATTGCGTTCTTCACGAAATGTACGTTTAAGGGCGCATCTATCACTGCCTCCGCTTGCCTTAATTATGATGATCATAAAATACGCAATATTGCGAACATTAAGATTTGAAAGGTCATATTTTCGAAACTTATAAAGATAGCTATGAAAAGTTTATTACTTTTTAAAAATATCTTTTACTGGTGATATAATATACAGGGTTTTTTGAAATTTTTTTGATCATACCTTGTATATCTTAAGAAATTTTTTATCATTAAAAAGACAAGTTTTAATGGAGATTTAAAAATTATAACTTGACACCCGATACACAAATTTCATTGCCTTATTAAAAAATTTGGTTTTCTTTTTAGAATAGAGATTCTAATATAAATAAATAATAAAGGAAACGTTACGGAAAGATGAAGCTTTAAAATACAGTGCATTGGTGAAACATTGTGACGTTAAAGTATTCCACAGGGTGTTCGAGAATTTGGGCAAAATAAAACATTTGGCTCTCCCCGTATAATACCTAATTCTATAAAACTTTTTGCAATCCCCATATATAGAGCTAGAAGTGAACCAAAAAGAGAATTAAAATCTTTAAAAAGCAAGTTATTAAAGAACATTTTGATCAAAATTTTGTTTGTCCAGTTTTTTTTTGTCCAGGCATGTATTTAGTTTCATTTACATTACTCTAGAAAAACGACAAATGTATCAGATCAATAGATGTGATATAATATGATTGTCGATGTATTTTTCATGTTGTTGTGTTTTTGTTTATTTGATTAATTAAGGTAGTTTTCCTTGTTACTGTATTGTATTTTTTAAAATTATTTAAAGTTGCCAACACATATATAACGCGATAATATGGCAGCAAGATAGGGACACCCCCATATTGTTTGGTCGGTTACTGAATTTTTAAAGTATTATTTCTTTGTATTACAAGAAGGTAGTAATAAATGGCTATCAAATAGCCTCATACTTCAATTTTTGTAATTTCTTTTGTAAAATTATATAAATATCAAAATTAATTATGACCACTCTTACTACAAATATTGTAATTTGGAAAGCAATATCAGGTCCGAAATAGCAAAATTGAATTAAAATTGTTCTGCATAGATATCGGGTTTATTATAGATCACACTTTTGAAAAAAAAATTAAAAATACTTTTATAAAAATGAAAGCGGGTAGGTAAGGTTAAATATTCTAATTATTTGTTGTTTTTAAAGTCCACGATACAAATTGTACTTCCTTGCAACTACAAATATTTCTGAAGCTAAAAGAATTATACATCTATATAATTGTTAAAAAATAGGATTTGTAATAAACAATTAGGTATTAAAAAAAATCTTGTAGTAATTTGTTTAATTGAAACCAAAAATTCTGGCAGTTGAAAACAATCCTTTTACCTTTTGCATTATTACCCTATAAGCATAAACTTTTTTTTGTAGTGACAATTTTATGTTTTTATACAGGGTGATTTAAAAATCAATCACGAAACTTAAGGGGGTAATTTTACTTGACAAAATAAGGGTAGAGCTTCATTATTAACCAATCCAGTTAATATTTGGCATACAAATTGAGCTTTTCAGATTCTAAAATTTTAAGACAAAAGTACTTTTTAAATACCGCCAGAGGGCACTTTACCTAAAACTTAAAATTTATTAACATCATAACTTTTTATCGCAAAGCTGGGGGCGCCATTTTATAGACAATCAAAAACTTAAAAAATAAGGTACTCTTTATTAAAGTCGATAAACCTCACCGTCTAAGCACCAATAGACATCAAAGTTTTCATCAATTTCAATCAAATTACCTACATACATACAGGGTGTTCAGTAACTCAACCGACAAACCTAACCAAACGATTCTACAACAAAAAAATAGGAAAAAATTTCATATAAACATATGTCCTAAACGTCTTAGTTTAAAAATTAAAAAAAAGTTTTTTTTTAAGTTTTTTCTTATTTTTGTTGTAGAATCGCCCCGTTAAGTTTGTCGGTTGAGTTACTGGACACCCTGTATGTATGTAAGTAATTTGATTGAAATTGATGAAAACTTCAATTTTTAAGTTGTTGCAACTTTAAACTTATTCATGTCACTGGATACGATGTTTAATGTTTACTTTATTATAATATGCTTTTAAAATTTAGGGGTTTGAGGCATTTTTAAACGATCCATTAATAAATTACCAGGTATACATGCTTTTTTGACAATATATGACTAAGAAATGAAAAATAAAACACACGATCAGAGCACAACACATTTTTAGCGAAAAAATCAGCCAGAGTGCTGGCTTTACTTTGCAATGCATTTCCCAGGGGTGTCTTTTTTAGCTGGAAAACAACGATGTAGGGCGTTACGCATTTTCTTATTGAATACAAGAGGAATTTTTTCCCTTGTGTTTAGACTAAACACAGAATTCGTCTGCGGGTTTTCTGATAAAAGTATGTAGATGAGATTGGTCTGGAAATCCACCTTATTAGGAGAAAAACTTTTTGTATTCAGGTTTGCATTTAAATTCTTTTGTACGTTTTTCTTTATGTTTAAAAAAACAGAGTTTGTGCCTTTTCTTAAATTTGCTTATTTGGAAAGGTAACTAAATTTTTGTTTTATTACTAAGAAATTATTTTTTTAAATACAGCAAAATAATATTTATTTGCTAAGATTTTTTAATAAATAAAATAAAATGTATTTCCTATCTTTACAAACAAAATTTGCATTGCTTTTAGTACTTCTGTAAAAAAAAATCTTTCCTAAATTTAACTGCCTAATTGCAAAAACATATCCAAAAGATTAGTTTCGCAAATATGGAGAATGGCTTAATTATTCAAAAAAAGTATGTTAACCTTTTTTTAATTGTTTTCTTAATAGTGCTTGAACCTTATCAAATAAAAAGTGTTTTTTTTTTGTTTAATTTTTCAAAATTTGTATTTTATAAATTTTACAAGTTATAAGACTAGCTAAAAGATATTATTTAATGAGTTTTAAATCTTTAATTTGTAATAAAGTTTTTAATATACAGGTTGTATATATAAGTGGGAGTCATATGAAAAACGTATTATTAATTTTACGAAAAACAAGTAATCCTTTATAAAAAGTTTTGCAAGGTCCAACACCCAAAATGCAATCATCAGATATCAAATTTTATGAGTCATCTACGAGGTTTGGCCAAAAATGTAATTATTGCTTAGGGGTAAGGCAAAGTCGTAGGAAGAGCATGATTTTGGGGAGGGGGCAACAACCAGATATAGGAAAAAAGCTAGCCAAAGCTAGCCAAGTTTACGCAGCAATAAAAAAAAAGGAAAAATTAGGTAAGTAAATAGAAAACCATTCAGTAAAAACCTTCGCAGACAATCGCCACCCCTAGAGTACAACCAATTAAATGGGTCATCTTTTTGGCTCCCATTGCCCCTTTCCCTGCGTACGTCTCTGAAATAAAGAACCTGCATTTTTGCTAATATCGAAAACTAAAAATGACTTTTATATATGCAAGTTCGTTTATTTAGAAGTGAAAACTTTTTTCTATTTTTTTTTGCGAAAATTTTACCAAACAATTCCAAGTAAACAAACTTAAATTTTTTCAATTATCGCCGAAAGAAATAAATAATAAACGTTTTTTTTCTTAAACAAAATTACATATTTAAAAGCAGGTTTTAATTATAAGCATATTTTTTTAATAACAATTTCTGATAGTAGCAAAAATGCAGGTACAACAGTATTGTGCAAGAATTATATTTTTAGCCAAACCTCGTAGCTAAGTACCAGATTTATTTATATCTTATGGTTGCCTATGGTTTTGGAGCATACCAAACTTTTTATAAGGAATTATTTTTTTCGTAAAATTAAAAATAGAAAAGTTTACCTTATGACGCCAACATACGTAGACACACTATATAGATGAAACAACCATGTTATAAAAATATATTTTAAAATTAACATACAATCTTCTGGCACAAATCAAATAAAAAAATCTTTAAAACAAAAAGTTTAAACATTTTTACTTACCTACGTTTATTTAAGATGTTTCATAAACCAATTAAATAAGAACTGGCAGAAAAAGGCTGAGACACACATTAAAAATCATTGTTTTAAAGTTGTTTAGCTTATTTTAGACATTTTTTTAAAATAATTGGTAATAATTTAATAATAATTTTTTCCTCTAATAGATTTTTCTACACATTTAGTGAAAAAATCACATATATAACGAGCTCTGAAATATTACCTACGTATAATAAATGCCGGTTAGATAAAACTACCGAAAGAAACTAACAAATTTTATTTTAGTTAAGTAAGAGGACTTCATAAAAAATGGTTAAAAAACGAAGTATTAGTTACCCCTCCTTTATGGTCATATTTCTTAATAACCTTGTGGTCAATGCACCCCATAAGGCAAGGTTATTTTTATTGCGCAACAGTTTAAAATTTAAAAAACAAAAAAAAAAGGGACAAGACCTTTCGTTCCCTCAAATGACTGCCAGAAATATAAGATACACTGCCCGAAAAAAGATTATTAATTTGTAGTGTCATCATAAAATATTGATGTAAAACATAAAAACATTTGGTAAACTTGAAGGTGTTTTTGTGCGTCCCATGATAAGAAAAATTCTTATAATTTATGCTAAAAGATTACTAGAGTGATCTATATAAAAACTAACTTGCTTGCAGTCGCGTGCGGAAAAGTGGTACTTTCAGCACTAGTTAGGAACATACTAATGCGTATCTTCTGGCTTCTTTATCAGTACACACATATTTTTAAACATTCTTTGCTTATACAGCTTATACAACAAAAACAAAACCATACAACTTAAATGAAAGTACAAAAATGTCATTTATAAAATACCTTGCAAATGCAATAAGTTTTATATAGGTGAAACTTGTACACCATTAGCCAAAGGCATAAAAGAACACAGATCATACATTAAAAATACAGAATTTCATGAATCAAAAATCTGCCAACACGCATTTGATAACAATCATAGAATAAACTGGGATTGCTTCGAGCATTTTAGCAAAGGAAACTTGTTCTAATCAAACCGCAAAATCACAGAAAGTGCATATATTATATTATTAAATAAAGATAATTGTCTAGCATCAATTATTTCAGTTAATTTAAATAACACTTGGTTGCCTTTGCTTGATACTGAAGTATCTTCAGGAAGACTAAAAATTAACTAACTATTCACCTTTTTGTAATATAGGTAGATAATAAAAACACCAGCAACCAGTTATCTATGTCACTCTGACACTATAACCAAACAAACATATTTGACATTTAATGTCAAATAGTTTTCAGAATATCCTAAAAAAGATAAAAATGTTAAAATTTAAAACTTTAGTAATAGTTAATTTTTATTATTTTTATTCAACTTATCTTGACAACGGTGGCAGACTTGCCACCGAAACGTCGATTTTTAGTTATCTTTTTACTTGTTTTAATTTTTTTGGTTGGTACTTTTAATTTAATTTGTCTCGTGTACCCAAACAATTACCATTTATTAAAATCATTTTAGTCCATTTATTATTGTAATATCCTACTTTATATTTTTAATGTCAATAATCCTAACTAAATTATTATCTTTGATTTTATTTTGTAAACTAACATTTATTTTAACTTAAAATAAATTTATTTTTGCCTAACCCTAATATAAAATGCAGAAAAATAAAATAAATTTCATGTGATAATTTTTTTTGTTTTATCTTTGGACAAACCACGAAGACTAAAAGCCTAAATACTAACGTACCGTGGGTGTCTTAAGCGAGGCAAGAGGGAGTTTGTTGCCACGGAACTTAAATACTTGAAGATTTGGGGGAAGGAAAGACCTCCGCGGGCAGCAGGTTCCACATTCTAGAAACTCTAGGGATAAAAGAACGAACAAAGTGGAAAGTTCGAGGCCTGTCCAGTTGGACCGTATAGGGATGCATACGCGCGGCACCACGAGTTTCTCTGGTGGGAACCGTGAGTGGAGAAACTATACTGGACAATTCTTCAGAGCAGAAGCCATGGAAGTACCTATAAAAAAGCGATAAATTCCCCACAGCCCGACGATCGGCAAAAGAGGGAAGCCTTTCTGTAAGTGAAGGATCATTAATGAGACGAATAGCTCTTCTTTGAATGGAATCAAGAATGCTTAGGGTTGTGGGGGACGCCATGCCCCAGATATGAGAGACAATATTCCAAGGAAGGTCGGATTTGGGGCACATACAAAGTGTATAAATTAGAAGGGGAAAATACTTTTTGGCTCGAAAGAGAAAATCCAAGCTTTTTGAAGCTGCCGAGGCTATAGATACAATGTGTTTATTCCAGTTGAGGTTACTTTCAAATGTGACGCCCACAAGATTAAAGGGATCCTTGCTCTGTAAAACTTGGCCGCTCATAAGTAGAGGATGAGTATTTGGTGACTCTTATCGCGACAAGGAACATAATTGTGTTTTGGATGCATTAAAATGGACGAGATTTTTGGCGCCCCAATCCAATACTAAATTAAGATCCTGCGAAAGAGATATCTGCATCGCTCTGAGTTTGTTTTCCAAATCAGGTTTAGGGATGGGTTTGGGAACCTGAAAACTGGAGTGAAGGGTACTATTAGAGAGCCAAGTATAGAGTTTAGTTGAAAGACCATAGGAGGGAAGTTTATTAAGAAGTGCGGCATGCCAGACCATTATGAAACAAAGAAAACTTAAATCGTTTTTATTTTGTTGTTCTATTTTATTTTTATTCTTTTAAATAAGGATTGAATGGCAATTTTAAATAAAAACATAAAAATACACAAAATGTAAAAAAATGGCTTAGCTGTTTACTTTTGTCAGGCAGTATACTCTAATTTTATTGCCTGTTAAATCAAGGATGCAACTTTACGTAACCATTTCGTCCGAAATGATTTTTAAGGTGCAATAAAATAATAGGTAAACTACGGACAATAAAAAGGGTTGAAGGGCTATTTTTTATTCCTTTTTTAAAATCTGCCAAAAAACCACAATCCATGGCCAGTACACGGCCAACAATCAACCTGCAAGGCTAAAAGTGTAAGGTGATTTTTGTGCAATAGTGTAGAAGGTCGAGATAATAAAGGTAACATAACAATATGTACTTTTTTGCTTAGAATACGAATTAAATTTTGCAAAGATTTTAGTTCGTTAATCTTAGTGACAAATTATCTCACAGCGGTCTTCATTAAAGTATAAAATTTTCGTAAAATACTATATTAGCGGTAATTACTTTTACTTAGAGTCCAACCAAGAGTAACTTATAATGTAAGTTATTATAATTTAAAAATTATGCCTAAATATTTCCTAAATCGCGCAAAACTTTAGTTTGGCTGACATAATACTTAACAAAAACTAAGAATGATTTTTATTTAAAAAGGCAAATAGAATATAATAAAAAAAAAACTTTCAAAAATTCAATTGTTGTCTGCGAAAAACCATCTTAATAACTTCACATGTTTAAAAGTTATTCACGATTAAAATGGGTCAGACAGGCAACTAGATTTTAATTTTTGGTTAATCCCCTCCCCAGAGTAAATTTTTATGTTTAAAAGGCAAATCCTAATATTAACTAAATTAAAATATTAAAAAAATAAAAAAACTATGTTATATAGTTTTTTAATTTGACTTATTTTTTTATGCTTGACTTTTAGATTCCTTTGTTAAAAAAAAATAGTTTTGCGAGTTAAGATTTGTTGATAAAATTTGGTCAAATCTACGAAAAATATTTGCTTAACCAAAAAAACATACTTTTTTTCAAAATACAAGTGTTTCATTTACGGCTATAGCATTTTGTATAAATATAGTGTGGGCCCATGTGTCAGGTTTTAAATAAAATAATTTGAAAATCCCTATTACAATAAAACACATTGATTTACGGGTATACATATATTAAAAAACTTAAACTAGTTCTATTCGTGTCTTTCTAAAATCAACAATAACAAGAACATGTTTTTAAAAATAAAATGTAAGTACTTATCTTTATCCAAAACACAAAAATGTACAATCAGAAATCAATTGTTTCTCCATAACCAATAAAACGGTTGTTGCCACAGTACTGAAAAAATCGCTTACATATAAAATGCCTTTTTCCGTTAAATAAACGACAGCATTTTCTTCGAATAAGCCTTTAAGCTGCTGTCTGCATTCTTTATAAACTTGTGTTTTTTATTCTTACGCATCGAGCAAAACAAGTTCTCAGAAATATTCATCATAAATTAAAATTAAAATGACTATATCTTAATAAGTTAACATTGCTTGGCTTTGCTTAATTATGACAACTTTTTAAAATAATTAATGTATAATAAGTTACCAATAATATTTATAAATTTTAATTATCTTAGCTGTTTTTAAAAAAAAAAAACTTTTTTACTATTATTATAAAAAGCAATTTACTACAATCTAACTATAAAAGTTATTTATATTTTAAAAAGAAAAATACAACTTAACTTTAGCCATGTAAAATTTAACATTTCTTTTTTATGATTTATTACCTACTAAAATATACACTTTTATTTTTATATACAAAAAAAACATATTTACTACTATTACGATGTTTAACATAATGTTTGTTCTGCATTTATTAAAATTAAAAGGCAAATGTTTTTAATAGAACCTAAATTTTCATAAAGGTACCAGAAAAGTAAGACGAAAATTTTATATTCTAATTCTATCGCCAGAGAAGAGGGTTTTCCCTTAATATGCAGACGGTCCATGGATAGTGTTTACAAAAGCACAAATAAATAAAAAAAAAATAGAAAAAAGTTGTTTCCACTAAAAATATTCCTTATAAAATAAATAATAAACAGAGCTTTTATTTAATGTCTTCCTTATTTTATTTTTTAAACGGGGCAATTTGAAAAACTTAAACTTCAAGATATGAAATTGATGCATAATACTAAATTTTATAGTAGAATTGACAGACGGAAATTTTAAAAATGGCTTCTAGAAAAATATATTTAAAAAGGGGGTCTTGTGGCATTTTAAACCCCATAATGGTACTGGTACTTTATAATCCTAAAATATAGAGTCAGTACCTTTACCAAACACAAATTTGTCATACTTTAAAAATGACCAAAATACCTAATTTTGATGGCTATATTTTGAATGTAATAAAGTTAGACGTCGAAAGTCGTATTTTCCTAAAGCCTTTTAAAGATCTTCTTAATGGGTGCTTTATTTAAAAGTATATAGATATCTTTTCTTCCACTATGTATATTATAATTACCAAAAGTTCTGCATGGTCAAAAACCTTAAACACCACCATCAGATAATATTTTTTTCAGTCGCACACAAGGTTTCTTTAAAATATGAAATTTGATTTAAAAAATATAATAAATATAATTATAATTTTTGTTTTTTGATATATAAAATTTTTTAATGAAGCAAATATGTTTGGAATTAAAAATAACTTTTAAATATACAAACTTAATAATTTACAAGATTTTTTTGTATTTTTTTTTATTACGCCAACGATGAGATTTTCAGTTCGTACATTGGTAGATGGTTATTTTGAGCTGGTGGCATTTTTAAAACGTGATCTTTCAAAACTTTTTTTGTAAATTAAATAAAAAGTTTCCATATGTAGACAACTTACGCGAACGAGAATTTGAAATATTTCACCCAATAAATACAATTAAAGCTATCTATATTTGTTCTTGTTTAAGTAATGTCAGAAAAATATTTGTTCACGTAGTAGAATCGTTTCTCATATTTTATTTATACAAAGACTGCATGTCGTGCTTTCGACAAATAGAAGTGCTAAACGTGACCAAAACAGCGGTAATAATTTGTTTTAGATGACATAGCTCGGTCATAACTTTAACGTAAATTATATTAATAAAACGTCAAAGTCATCCAAATCGGCCTAAATGCTTTGGTAAATACCCATTGGTTATAATTTAGGTGCATAAATTTCATACTAGTGCAGTTAATTTACATTTTAAATGTTTTATTTTCTTTTTCCTTTAAAAAAAAAAAATACAACAAAATGCAACGTGTGTTGTCTATACCGCGGGGAATATTACGTGAAACGTAGTATCGGTAGCTTTTGAGCAGTACAAACTTTTTAAAAATGATCCTTCAATTACTGACTTTTTTATTGTTTAATTGCCTTTGTTTTCTAGAATAGATAATTATTGTTTAATGCAAATGAAAAAAAATAGTATTTGTCGACTGGATTTTGCACTTTTTCTAAGAATATGCTTAACCGCGTTAACATACCAGTTCCCTCCAATCAATAGGTGTCAAGTGTTGTCGGGTACGGTTAGTATTTAGATGGGTGACCGCTTAGTATCACCGTGTGCCGTTGCTTTTGTTGTTTAATATATTGAGTTAATAAAACTAATATTAAGAAGGCTAACCTACATTTTTCAGCCAGTACTTACGTGAGAAGGTTGTACTATAAACAATTAACAGTGATCTTTTTTATGATCTCTCGGTTACTGAGATCTTTCAATAGCATTGTTTATAGGTTTGTTGCATATTTGTTCTATAAAACCAAATACGTTTTTTGTTAATGTAATTTTTTTGACATGAGGGTAAACGCGCTTAAATGCAACTGCTACCGAAGTCGTCCAAATTCGAAGCATTTTAGAAAAAAAATTAAAAATATTGCATGCAGCATATGTTACGCAACATAATGCATTATTCGAGCACGGGAAGTTGCTAGTATAAGGGTTTTATGTGGTAAATGTAAATGCGCCATATTTACCTTATGTGGCACGTTGCATGATGCGTGTTTAATGTGTCAATGGTAGACGACCGCTTGACGTAACACAAATAATTTTATAGGTTAGTAATACCGCTGCGAATATATTTGCTTTACTTGATATTTTATTTCATTATTTTGTTGTTGCGTTTTTTTGTTTTTTTTTTAATTATAGATATATATATAACTAAATTAAACACTTAGAAAATTGACACGTTTAATCTATGTTAATAAAATGGAAATAAATATTTACTATATTCACAGAAAATTTCTAATTTTTTAATAATAAACAAAATATGACAAACAAAAGTCATAGTGTCAGGGCCGTATTATCCATTAGGCTGACTATGCTACAGCCTAGGGCGCCATATGAAAAAATAGGCGCCAGAGAATTTTAAAAAGTTTAGGTTGGGTGGGGATTTTGGATTTTTGGTGACTAAGGTGCTTTGGAATAAAATAGGCGCAAAAAGGAGAATAGGAGGGAATGACGTTTTTTTTTTGATGTTCAAGAATTTTCTTGGTGGAAAATAGGCGCTCCGGGAATATTTAGCTTAGGTCGCCTCAAATAGTTAATACGGCCCTGCATAGTGCACAAGAAAAGTTTAAAAAGCATCCACGAGAGGCGGTTTATGTAAATCGCTAATAACTCTCTATCAAATTTGACGGGGTTCAATCTAGTTTTTATTTAAACAAGGAAATAAGAAACCTATATTGATAGATTTCTGCTGCATTTAGATTATTAAAAAACCTAAATTAAGTTCTTCGGGATGGAAAATTCTATGTCCACTGGCGTAGATAATCTTATTACTTGGAAGAGGGGTATATCTATAAAGTATGTTTCCAACTCGTTTTGTATAGCAAAATTAAAATGTTTTGACAACTGCCGTCTTTAGGAGTGTGACATTTAAAAAAGTTAACTTAATGGTAATAAATTACACAGCGCCACAAAAAATAAAAGTTTGTGGTCCGAAAGACAAAACCATTGTTTTTTATGTTTTTGGGGTCGCTAAATCCGAATCTGGGGTCAGTTTGACCCTATCAGGTCAGGGTCAAAGTCTTTTCAAGATCAGATTATCAAAATTTATTAAAAAGGGATCACAATTGTGGTATTTTTATGTTTTTAGAATCGCTGAATCCGAATCCGGGGTTAGTTTGATTCCATCAGGTCATGGTCAGGGTCAAATCATTAGATTTTATTGAAAATTGACCAGAATCACGGTATACTTACGTTTTTGGGGTTGACCCTATGTGGTTGAGATTAAGGTCATATTAAGGTCAGATCATCAGAAGCTATCGTAAATGCACCAAAATCATGATATCTTGGGGTTTTTGGGTCCCTAAAATCGAATCTGTAGTTAAATTGACCCTCCCGAATTCAGATTAAACGACCCCAAAGACATAAAGGTACCGTGTTTGTGGTCTATTTTTAATAAGTTTCGATGATTTGACCCTAAAATGACCTTAACCACCACCTGATGGGGTCAAACTTACTCCGGATTTGGATTCAGCAACCCCAAAAACATAAAGATACCACGTTTGGGGTGATTTTCAATAAATTTTGATGATTTGACCTTGAAATAACCTTGACCATGACCTGATGGGGTCAAACCGACACCAGATTCGGATTCAGCGACACTAAAAACATAAAGATTCTATGGCGTAGTCTTTCGGACCAACAACTTTTATTTTTTGTGGGGCTGTGTTATGTTTATATCACCTTGTATGGACAAATATACTATAAAAAATTTGTTTATTTAAATGTTGTTTTAATAAACAATTTTAATTAATTTGTGTCCCAAACCCAGCGTCCACACTTTACAAATAAAACCCCCTATCGTTAGACGTCTTCAATCAATATATCCTCTTCAACAATATATTGGGTAGGTTAAATTATATTTTACCTACCCAAATACATATGAAAATATTATTATACATATTTTTACTCACTTATCCTCAAACCTATAATTTTTATTTAATTCTTTTGAACTGCTATTTTTCTTAAATAAAGAATTCCACGCTCCTCCTTTTCCTTGCCATATATTGACCGTTCTTAGACACATAGCCGACCTAAGCGTCAGCAAAGCCAAACTTTTCAACAATTGAGTTGACAGGTTACGACACAATGGAGATGGCAGCCGACACATGCAATGGTCGCAGAGGAACCAGAAAGTTACCCAAATTGCTTAACTTATTGCATCACAACACGAAATGTTTGGCCATTCCCGGATAGAAATGTCTTATACAGGACGTCTTAACATAATGTTATGCATTTAATTAGAACACCAAAAAAAAATTAAATATTGAGTATTTCATTGAGTTTTATTTCTTTTTTAAAAGTCGGTTTTTTTTCATTTTATTTTTTTCTTAGTTTATTATTATTAATATTTTTAATTAATATTTAATCGTTCACCATACACTAAAAACACTAGTAGTAACTTTTTCTCTTACGTGGCGCAGTCGACAGAGCTTTGATCTTCGAAGCCAGAAGTCATCGATTCGATTCTCAGCTGGGAAAACATATTTAGGTAGTATTTATCTAAAAATAAGGGGCTGTGAAATGCATAACTGCATGTTTTAGTGCTTGGACAACGTTGACGGAACAGGGGAAATGATGGGTTAAACATGTAATAACCCGACACCCACGGTACTTTGGTATTTAGACATATGCATTCGTGGTTCGGTAACACCATATATATATATATATATATATATATATATATATATATATATATATATATATATATATATATATATATATATATATATATATATATATATATATATATATATATATATATATATATATATATATATATATATATATATATATATATATATATATATATATATATATATATATATATATATATATATATATATATATATATATATATATATATATATATATATATATATATATATATATAAAAAGGTGTCAAAGATATAATAACTAGTAGGTAAAGGGCAAAAAAAGTTTTAAAAATGCTGGTTTTTCCTTCCTTTGCCCTGCTAATTAACTTTAATACATTTTTAAGTTAAATATTTACTAAAAAATTTGCATATAACCAATTAAAGGGCGTATTTTAAAAACACGATAAGTTACAATTACAAAATACGTAGTTATTACATTTTTAAGTTTAAAAAAATGTGTATCAAAAGTAAACCCTAAAACCTTTTATTGACCTAATAAACTCAAAGGATTAAACAGGGTTTTAATAAATTAATGAAGGCAAAAATTTAAAGTGTTATTTGTTATGATATTTTACGAAAAAAGTTCTTTTAAAAATATGTCCGAAGTTGGTTCCTTACTAAGATACAGGGCGTTTAATTTTAAGAAAAAAACGTGTTTTTCTAAATATTTTTAATATATTACTGCCGATTTGGATAACATTTGGTATATTTATTTAAAATAATAAGGCGCCTATTTGGACCTAACCAGATTGTTATTATTGGGTCCAGTGGCTTCTCAGTAGGGACCGCAACTTATATTGTTGAGGAAAAAAGTACGCCACTGACTTTTCTTCACGTTTTAATTTTTTCATAATTAAACAATTAGTAATACAAGTTTTTAATCTCTTTAATTTTTTTTGTATCTAGCTTAGTTGTCGAAAAAAAAAGCCGATCTAAGTCATTCTAAAAAGTAGCCCTAAACAGCATAAAATCAAATCTAATATTAAAAAATAAAGAATTTCTGCCTTTGTAAATAGGAAAATGAACATTTTTTGATAAAATACACTACTGCTAATCTATTTTAAGGCAAATGATTGTTTTATTTTAATTTTTGCTTTTTATATCATGTTGTCTATGGGTACTTTTTAGAAGAAATTAAAGTAGCTTTAATATTTTATCTTGAAAACGAAGGTAAATACAGGAACTTAAAAGCTGTATTGTTAATTACCTAATTATAAAAAAATTGAAAAACGTTAAAAAAGTCAGTGGCGTACTTTTTTCTCAAAAATATAAGTTGCGGTGCCCACTGAGACGCCACTGGACCCTATAATAACAATATGAGTATGGCTAAATAAGCGCCTCATTACTTTTAACAAATGTACCAATTTTTTTCCAAATCGGCCTAAGCATAATAAAAATATTTAGAAAACACTTGTTTTTTTCTTAAATTTTAACACCCTGTATCGCAGTAAGGAAGCAACTCCGGACATATGTTTATAGGAACTTTTTTCATAGAATAACATAAGGAATCACGCCCTAAATTTCTTGGCCTCATGTTTAATAAACACCCTGTTTATTTTAAACTGTCTAGTTCACGCCTATCATATTAGTAATTAAATAAATTGGAAAATAAAACAGATTTTTGTGACAATGTGGCTTATCGTGTTTTTACAATAAGCCCTTCAGTTATACAGTTTAATAACATTAGTCTTACATGCACATAATCATGTATTAAAGTAGGTGAAAGAAAAGGACAGCTTTTGGGTTTCCGAGAGCCCATAACATGTATCAGCTGTCGTCTCTGTTGTGTCGTAACTTATGTTCTCAATTGTCTGAAATTCCTAGCGATGTTGACGTTAAGGCCAGGGTTGTTTAAAAGGACGAAAGGTCAATTTGCGATAAGCAGTATAAGAGGTTTTGGTTTCTTTGTCTACATACTGATAACCAATAACTATACAGGGTCATCCAAATTAAGTGTCCGCCATTAAAAACTTTATAAATAGTCAAAATACAAAATAGCAAACTGGGACAATTTTTTCATTTTACACTCGTGTTGTAGAGTCCAAACCCTAATATGTACCTTATTTTATATCACAACCACCGTTTGGCGCCCTCTCTGACTGAGGGCCCAGGGCGGACCGCCCTTCTCTCGGTACTCTAGTAAGTATTAAAGCATTTTGTAAACGGCATAGAGTGTAAATGATACAGACCATAGTCGATATATCTCTATATCTAATAGTTTCGCATAAATAAATAAAAATATATAATTTCTATTATACCTATGAAATTAGGCCAAGTGCTTATAGCTTAGAGCTTAGCCGAAACTATTAAAAACAGACATATTAACTTTGCTATTTCCTCAAAGTTTTCAAAGTTTTATAAAATGTCCTTAAATAGTAATGCAATATATATACACACATCATTTAAAAATGCCTATTTTATGGATAATGATGAATATAATTCCTAAACTATTAAAAAATTTATATACCTCATGTGACATTTTTTAAGATTTTTGGAGAAACTTTTTAATAAAAATAATATAAAAAGTATTATATTTAACTTAAAAACACGATAATTAATTGTTTTTTTAAATCTTTTAATCTTTTATCGTAATAAGCGTTAAAAATTTGACCAATTTGCCAATTTAGCAAATTTAAATTTTCACTTATAACATATTTACCACTAGTGGACACTTAATTTGTTTCACCCTGTATGATGTTACCAATGGGTAAGTATGTAGAAATACAAACTTATTTTGAATAATGTTTAAATCCAAATGAGTTTAAATTTTATTTGCTTCAGTGGAAAAGTAAATTTTATTAATTGGTATTGTCCTTTTTATGGTATGACAGACCAAGTGAGGATTTCGGGATTTACTACAGCTCGTCAGATTAAGATAGGGTGAGTTAATTACATGCTTAACAGTGTATATTTCACTAATCTGACAATTTGAGTGTAAAGGTAAGAAAGAAGAGGGGTACAAAGTTATAAATATAAGAACGTCATTTTGACCTTCTCGAGCGTGGCTTCTTTTTTATTTTGAAGAAAATAATTCAAGGATAACGGAGGAAATCCGATACGATTCGAACGATTTCCACAAGCCGAAATAATAAGTTTTTTTTGACATATTTAAAAATCTATAGCTGCTTTAACCACCGATGAAAAGGTATTATACCGTATCAGGTAAATAACTTAACATATAGGCAATGTGAGAAAAAAACAATCTAACGTAAATGACCGCCTGTAAACATTCCTTATTTGATTATTCACACACATCCTTTGTGGTTGCTTTACCGGCCGATATACCAATACCTATTTTCTTAAACAGTATACATTATAAAACACTTTTTATTTTCTTATCATCTAAGCTTTGCTTTGCAACCTAATAGATCTTTATAACGCTCGATAAATCCCCATTTAGCATCGTGGGCTATCCTACTATAAGCTTTCAAAATATATTTTTTCCAAGTTTTTATTTTAAGTTTTTTGTATTATTAAACTATCATAAAAGACTATTTTTTTGTCCTTCCAATTGCGACTCTATTCACTAGGAGCAAATACATTTAAAGTAGAAGACTAATTTTTGCAGATATAATATTGTTGATGACAAAAACAATTTCTTTCACTTTTATGTTTTAACTGATAAAATTAAGAAAGTTGTGCTATTAAAAAAACGAATATAACAAGAAGTATATAAAAACTTTAATTAAAACTCCTAAAACTAAATGCTGGACCTGGTCCAAAATACTTAACGTTAAACGGAGAAAATGGCGGAAGGTATTTGCATGCAAAATAGTTTATAGTACAATTCTAGTGCAACTGAATTTAATTTTGAAACTGGAGAGCAACGCAACAAAATAGTTTAGCAGGATGTCCACGTAGAATAATTTAGGAAAACGTAAAAACAACTATGCAAAGAATTTAGGTATTGATATGCACACCAGCACATTAGAGTCAATGTTGGGTATAGTGATTATAATTAAAAGTTAGGTTAAAGTGTATTACAAATTATAATTTTTAACTGTTTTTACTAGAACACATGTGTTTTAGTTGTGCCTAATTATTTTTTTTGTTTTTATATTTTGTAGGTTCTATAGAAATTTTCGTATGTGACTTCTAAACAAAACTGATTCTAAGTTAAACATTTAAATATCTTTTTTCGCAAATCCCTTAATACTAAAAAATATACCCAATTTAAATATAAAAATGATAATTTGATTGTCATAGGAAAAGAAACAAACATGCACAGAAATATAAAAAATAATATAAAATTAAAGACAATAAGTATGAAATGCCAAATATGTAAATATTAAAAATTAACTCAAAATTTTAATAAAGTATATGCCTACACTAATTTACAGGGTTATCAAAACTTAGGTCGGCACTATTACTAACTTCCTTATTATTGGAGATATAAAGTAGGTTAAATTAAAAAGCAATGGAGCGGAAATATGGCCATCCTCAGAAATTTGATAGTAAACAGCCTATCCTATAAGCACACAGTCGTAGATAAAATGAACATTATACCATTAAAACTACTATTTTTTAGTTTGGGTGGCCATATTCCTAAAACTATATAGAGACAGACATAACAAATTTGGTATTTTCTTAAAGTTCTTTACAATATCAAATTAATAATTAATGATAATGTAATGTATAGGGTGTTTCACCTTATAAAATCCAGTTTCCTCTAAAATTTTTGGGGATCCACATATTTTCGAAACTATTAAAAACTTGATATAGCACATATAAGCTTTTAAAAGCTTTCTTATAGATCTAATAAATGGTTATATAATATACAGGGTGTTCCATTTAAAAAAGTACGTTTTTTCCAATACATCGAAAACCTAATCTTTAATTAGTGATTAACGATGAACAATTTTTTCAATGTTTTTCTTTAATTGTTTTTCTGTCATAAGTACTTTAATAAGCAAAAATACTACCCACTACTTTTCCAAATGAATCGACTTCATATCTCCAATAATAAATAAATTAGCATTGGGGTAAAGTTAAATGGATACCGTATTTACAAAAATTGCTCAAAATTGTTCCCATTGATTTGATTAATGCAAAAACTTATTCGGCAAATTCATGACTCTTTACAGCCCTCAAAATTAAAATTCTGGTATTTACGAATAAAATTACAAGTTTATTCAATTTAAAAAGATAAGAATATTATTACACAGATTTTTTGAATTCCTGACCACCATTGTGTAAAATTTTAATGTTTTTTGTTTACCAGTCTTATTGTCTATCTATATTTGGTAAATGTTTGTGTTATTGTATGGTTTTTAGTACTAGTATTTGGGAACAACACTTGTATCAGTCCTTTAATAAAATTAACAATAATGTTAACCAACTCTTTTATTATGCAAGTAAGGTGGATGTAAATTTATTACGTTTTAAATGGAAATATATTTCAGATTTGGATGGCCATGTTTCCGAAACGAATTGAAATAGATACAGTGCTTGTCTAAATTCAGGAACCTTCCTACTAAGTTGTGAAATGATTGGTATTTTTCACGAAAATTTGAGGACTTTGGTGAGACAACATAAACCAAATTTTAGACGGGAAATGACAGATATAAATGTTTAACTGACAGCTGGCCGCCATTTTAAAAGAAAAATGAAATGGAAAAGGGGGTCTTGTGGCACATCATTTTTAAGCTTCTCACATGTACTTTATAACCCCAGAATATAAAGTTGGATACTGCTTTGTTTATGGCGTTGCTGCAAGGCAATTGCCAGCTCAATGTGGTGGGAAAATCTGGATTGTCGAGCTTTCCGCTCCCAGAAATTCCGGTTTAAAAAAATTCAAATATTTAAATCAATAACAGCGATAAACTTCTGAACATGCATAAATTGCGACTATCAAGCCAGCGGCTGCTACTGGTATCGCGCCTAAGCGTCACTTTCACTACTGACGCATTTCCGCAAGGCATGCGCACCTCCTCGACCATACGAAGACACCATGTGTTCAACACCAAAACGAAAAACCTTAGGCTTTAGGAATCTTCACTCACAGCGCTTAGCCCCAGAAGAAAGAAGCCCCAATTTAGCGTGAATCTTTTCTCGATCCCCAAGGGTACAGCAACGCTCGTACGACGCCTTCAATCGCCTACTCGGGAAGTCTATGTAGACTTCTACGTAAACGTACCGCACTACTCGAAGACCGCGGAAAGAGTGAGAATATAAAGTTAAAACCCTTATCTACTACAAAATGGCGGTACTTTAAAAATTACCTGAAACCTCATTTAGATGGCCGTATTTCTGAATCTATTAAAGTTAGATACAATTAATGTGGTATTTTCTTGAAGCTCCTTTAATGATATATTTAATGGCAATATTGGTAATACTATACAGGCTAGGACAAAAGTATATATTTTTTAATGGCGCACCCTGTATATTATTTCACAACTAAAAAGATATTTAAAAGACCTTTAAGAAAATACCACATAAGGTATATCTGTATATCTTTATTAGTTTTGAAGATATGGCTATTCAAATCAGGTATTTGGGTAATTTTTAAAGTACTGCCATTTTTGGGAGGTAAGGTATTCACTTTATATTCTGGGGTTATAAAGAACTTGTCAGGAGCTTTAAAATGATGTGCCACAAGACCCCTTTTCCATTTATGTTTTTTTTTCAAAATGGCGCCAAGCTGTCAGTTTGACAATATTATATGTTGTTGTTTTCTTCAAGTTTTAATAAAAAATTACTAAACAATTTAAAGATTAGAAGGAAAGGCCCTGACTTTAGACAAGCATTGTAAATTAAATGTGTTGTTTTTTAAAGGTTTTTGAAAGAATTAACACACAAACTGACATTTTTGTTTATTGTGTATAATAAAATAAAAAAAAATAAAAAAAAGGGCAATGTAAATGCTTAACTTAACACCCGGTACCTAATAAGTTTTTATAGAATAAATAGGTAACTCAGATGCGTTAGATGCGTTTAACTATTTTCATAGAAAAAAAATTACATACCCAGTAACTTTTACCTTTAAACGGACAATACAAATAGGCTTTGCTATATCTAGGGGTACTTTTCAGCATTGTATAAAGATATTTAATTTAAGTTACACTTACTTAACGCCATTCTTAAATATTATTCCTATCTTTAGTTAGTCTTTCTTTAAAATAACCATATATTTTTTGGTCGTTATTTTAAAAATATGATCGCCAGAAAACAAAATTTGTTTTTTTATACCAAAATAATTTATTACCATCAAAATTTAAAGTTTATTGATACTGGCCAGAATAAATAAACAATTTATTATGGCAAGTATTTAAATAAATTTACTAAAAAAATTAAACAATTCACTTAAATACGCTTATAAATAATAAGAAAAAAAAACATTAAATAGTATAATTTGTTAATATGTTATTATTTCTTTTGTTGCAAATGAAAACTAAAATTAAGCAACTTGGCAACGTTGCAGTTGCAAATTTAGAACATAATGACATTTCGTAATCAAGTTTTACTTTCGGTTGTTGCAGTTAATATTCTATTTTTTAAAGATTTTTATGATTCATGAGATCAATGTAATAAAAAATAGGAAAATAGTTAGTATACAACTAGTGTTAAGCGTTTAAGTAGTTGCCACCATGGATTTTGTTAAAAATTCAGCAATGAAGCAAAACGTGCGAAGTCAGTTTTGGTTTACCTGCAGTTCCAGTCTAAGTAACGAAAAACTTACGCTATGTAACTGCTGACTATTATCCTGCTTTGTGTTATTTAGGTTGTCAGACTATGATGCCTAATATTTTTCGTAAAATTTAATAACTAATTAGGTAATTTATGTAAATATTCTTCGCCAAATTGAATCTAGATACCCATTTTTATCAGCTGTTTGGCCGAATTGCAACACTATGCTCTTTAATTTGAATTCTCAATACTACATGAAAGCCAAACACCAAACTCTAAGGCATAGAACCGGCTCTGTATTTATTGTTGCGAATCCGCCTCTGATTGTCGGCATTTCAAACAAACCGTGTCGGGACCGTCATCGTCAGCAATGGCGTTATTTCCCATTTGTATGCGGCGAGGCGCAGTTTGCTTACTCAACTGCAAACTGCAAACTCGCAACTTCGGTTAAACTGCCAAATGATATTTTACTGTATGCATAATCCTCGCAAGCCTTGATCTTGAACATAATGTTACTAATTTACTCACACTTTGCATAGTAAAGACCAAACAATATTAAAGAATATTTGCCAAAGTGACATTATTTAAAAGCGTTTAGCTGTACAGTTAAAGGTTAGGCTTAAATTGTTCATTATTTTCAGTAGTTTATTGAGAGTCTTTATATGAAAGCAACTCATATTATTTGCATACCTTGTTGTGCAGAGTATTTTGTAAATTTTATTTGTTTGTGTTAGTTTAATAAAAAATCGGTAGTAAAGAGGTTTACTGAAAATAGGATTTTTACTATGTTTTTTTAAAAGACAATAATTGCAAATTTATATGCAGTGTACAGAAGCCGACTCCAAAAGTGTAAAAATCTATTTTATTATCAAGCCATTTTAATCAAGCCTGACAAAAGAAAAAACAACAAAACCAAAAAATAAATCCTATTGGTTCCAGAAGTCAGGAACGATGATTACAAATTGACTAATGATTGACTTGACTAAGTTTTTTTGTTTTTGCTTAAGTTAGTCTAAAAGTAAAATGATCCAGTTTTAGCTAAGTACCATAAAACGAAGAAAATCATTATTTTTAAAAAGTAAAAATTGCTGTATCGATAAAGTTTTTTTAACCAGTTATTAGTTTGGTTATTCCTAACACGATGGGAAATTAGCAATCATGATGATATGGCTATTATCCACACAGCTGGAGTGATGTAAAAATTGATTTATTTCCACATGTTTACATAAACTGCTCAACAAAAAGATCGTACCATTCAATTTTTAGACCCGTTTTCAAACTGCTGTAACTTTTTAAAAATTAACCTATTTTAATATCTAAAACGGAGTTTAAAACCGCGTTTCTTCTACCTTAAGCTGTATTGCATTTAGTTTCAGTAAGGTGTATATTATCATGATGTACAGGGTGATCAATAGAGTGCTGCAAAAAAACAAAAAAATCGAGTGTGTCCCATTTCAGTGGTAATTTTTTTTGTCGTTATAATATGGGTTGTTAGCAAGGTCATATCAATATCTCTAGACGTTTATGCCTGTTTTTGAATTGAGGACCTCTGGCTTGCGATACACCTCTAAACGTCAAATTTTGGTAATCAATTCATTAAAAAGCCATAACTGGAAAATGGATTGACAGATTTCAACGAGTGTTTCATATTCGGAAAGCTCATTTTATGTAGATTTTTTTGTGTCCTAAGCACTTTTCGATAGGTTATAATTTTATGAGTATACGGGGCCAACAAATACAAAAACATAACTAATTTAGACAGCCTAAATATAGGATAAATTATTGAACGCGAAAGGGACCATATGTGTGTGTTCTGTTTTAAAAATGGCCAAGTTGAAGTTTGTGTCAATATCTCGGAACGATTTCTATCGTTATTCGATTTATGCTGTTTAAGTGCCTGTAAACTTATTAAGCAAAAATGCGTCGTTATTATGGCATTAGGTCTGCATGGTAGGAATTCCAACAACGTCTTAAAGTTTTAAACATTTTTAAACATAAATTAGGGTATTTGGTATTGTACACCATGATATACGGAGTAATAAACAAAGTGCTTTCAAATTTATTATTGTATCCATAATTACCGCAACGTTAGGTACAGAAGGGCCTTGTTTGCGCAACATGTTTTAGATTAAATTGTTAGGCTTGAAACTCTTTTAGTACATTTCGGTGTCTAAAAACTTACCGCACTATATTTTTAGTTGATTTTAGCTTAGTTTTGCCATTTTCGAAGAGCCAAATTACCTCTACAAAAACCAAAAAATGTTTACTTGATGTGATAGAACACGTATGGAGTTGGATTAAAAGAAAATTGAATGACGGAGGGCATAATTTTGACAACTTGGATGACATGGCAAATGCGCCATACACTTTGTATATTACTGTATGTACTTCAACTTGGCCATTTTTAAAACAGAACACACACATATGGTCCCTTTCGCGTTCAATAATTTATCCTATATTTAGGCTGTCTAAATTAGCTATGTTTTTGTATTTGTTGGCCCCGTATACTCATAAAATTATAACCTATCGAAAAGTGCTTAGGACACAAAAAAATCTACATAAAATGAGCTTTCCGAATATGAAACACTCGTTGAAATCCGTCAATCCATTTTCCAGTTATGGCTTTTTAATGAATTGATTACCAAAATTTGACGTTTAGAGGTGTATCGCAAGCCAGAGGTCCTCAATTCAAAAACGGGCATAAACGTCTAGAGATATTGATATGACCTTGCTAACAACCCATATTATAACGACAAAAAAAATTACCACTGAAATGGGACACACTCGATTTTTTGTTTTTTTGCAGCACTCTATTGATCACCCTGTACATCATGATAATATTCACCTTACTGAAACTAAATGCAATACAGCTTAAGGTAGAAGAGACGCGGTTTTAAACTCCGTTTTAGATATTCAAATAAGTTAATTTTTAAAAAAGTTACAGCAGTTTGAAAATAGGTCTAAAAATTGAATGGTACGATCTTTTTGTTGAGCAGTTTACTTAAAATAATACAAGAGATTCTCAACATCCCCTATATTTTTTTACACAACTAAAATAAGTCACTTAAGGTTTTTTTTACCAAATCTGGCACGATTATGCTCTAAACAAACCCTATTTTTACAGTCTTTTACAGAAACTCTGTTACTGGCTCTCCACTTTTCTTCATTAGTCCACTTATATTTGTAGATAGATATACTTCTAGCTTTAACTTAGTTCTACTGTACTATGTGAAAACCAAATAAGTATGAGTTACTGGGTTTTAATTTTCTAATAATTTGAAAATACAATTTATATTTCACTTTGCTAAGATATCTTATATCAAACTACTTGGTTTATAGTCTATACATACAGCTGAGAATAACACATAGGCAATGTGAGGAAAAGAGACAATCAAACAAAATCCCGGCATGTAAACATGCGTGACTAATACTTGTTTTGTTATTCTATTACTTGCCGATATACCAAAACTGTTTGCTCATATTGTATACTCTGGTTCCATAGCCGCATTTTCCTTTAACAGAAGATTTTGAAGATTTTAAAGTAAAAACAAATTAACTAAATAAATTTCAGAACTTTTATGTATTAAGAACATTCAACATTTATGATACGATAAAAAAATAATGTAGAACGTTAACCTAAATGAATGTAGATTATTTGGACTGTTTTTAACTTAACAAAGTTTACAGATAAATTTATTCGTTCTAGTGGACACATCGCATCGCATCGCATCTAGCAGGGATCTACTTTAAACAACCTTGGCATGTAGACTTTGTTTTATATTTACCAACCATTAAGAAAAAAGTTTTGATGGTAACGAACCTGTTGGCCCAAATGTCATAGTATGTCATTTTACCCACAAAGACATTATTAAGCAAACATGATTACGTTTTAGAGGATCAATATGGTGATTTTCCCATTAGGGGCACTCCCGTTTGGGGGACGATTTAAATTTACCTGTTCTTTCCCGTTTGGGGCACTACGATAAATTGTACCTGAGAGACCCTAATTAATCGACTTTACTATTCCCGTTACGGGCACTCGTCTAAACTAATAATGACAGTAGAGGTATCAAGCTAAAAACCAAACAAATCTACGCCTTTGCCAAAAATTTATCAAGAAAAGCTAACTAAAGCTCAGAACAAATAACTGGATTTTATTACCGAAGCTCTGGTGTAAACATTCTTATAATAGTATCAGTCTTATTGCTACTGCTATACTGCTATAGTTGTGTTATAATTAGAGAGTACTATAGGTCGAGGGTCTGATTAGTTCTGGTAAGCAAGGCTTTTTTTTAAATTCCCCAGTTAAACTCAAGACTAATACACACTGGCAAAATTGAAAAGTTAACGGTTTATTTAATAATTACAAAATCGTAGACATTAGTGCCCCAAACGGAAATGCAAGTATATCCTCGCAGGTCAATTTTAGAATCATGCGTCAAACGGGAATGCCCCTAACGAGAATTGACTATAAATATACCCATTATAATCATATTTATAAATAAACATAGCCAACTTATTGTGCTTTAATCAAAAAATAACAAAGTTTGTAACAAATGTGTGTTGGTAAATTTTTAAATGTCGTGCAAAAAAGAAATGAGCATTTTCACGTAAGGTAATTTCAATACTAACTGCAGTAATTACATTACATGTTCCAACACGTTTAAAGGGTTGCTGCTAAAGCGGGAGATTCAAAAATTATGCAATGTCTATACCCAAATATGTTATTTGGGGCTAATTTCCGCTACCCAAATCTTTAAAAATTAAATACAAAAAGAGACGCGATTTATTAAACAGTTCCAGCTATAATGATAATGCCTCCCCATCAAAAAGACAATAACCCTAAGAACCTCAGACACGTTGTTATAAATATTTATGAACCTTTTATTAAAAAAATAATAAAAATAATTTATTTTAAAACTTTTTTTTAACACACACATTAATTTAAATGGGTAATTAAAAGTTTTAATCCATATTGCAAGTCACATACAGGAAAATAATAAAGCACAGGTGCTCTGATCAACAATGGATTTCATCGTTATATTTATATTTAAGCATTCCCGAGTTTTGGGTACAAGTTTTATGTTCTGCTTTATTGATATGTTAAAGACTTTATAAAACAACAGATGATGTGAATAACAATGGCAAAAATAAAACAAAAAAGAAATTTAAGTTAAAGCAATTTTAAGAGTTCTTTTAAAAATGACAAAACAGGTTACTTTAAAACCTAAATCTAAGCCAAAACAGAAATTCATTAAAATATCTGTAAAATTATAAATGTAGCGGTTAGAAAACATTTAGTTCGAAAATAACGTTTATATTAAAAGAATAGTCTTGCAAAAAAGAAATAATAATAATTTTTAAAACTGAAATCATCTTTCTTTTAGCTTTCGTCTAATCGGTGGTAAAGAAGAATGTTAGTCCTAGGACTGTTAGCAACTGATTTGCCTAACAAATTGTGTATAAAGGCAGTGACCTGGGTATTTTCATAATATTTTCAAGTAATCAAGTAATGTCTTTCTTGAGAGTGCTCTGTACTATTATGAAAGTATTCACTAATCAAAAAAAAATTACATTTCCAATTTGATTAGACATTCCTTTCAAAATATATCTTGATGTCTTGTTGCATGTGCTTATTTGTCATGTTTTTATCCAATTTTCTTAAAATACTCCTAAAACAAAGAATTTACACAGCTATTTCCCTTGTTGTCCTAATAAAGCTTTTTCTACGCTATATGTTGTGGAAATTGCTCTTTTTACGAATGAAAAAGCAAATAATGCCAAAAATCCCTGCGGATAACAAGACTGCTGTCTTAGAAAGGATAATAACGAAAAACGGGGAACAGGTAAAACAGAAATAGCAGGAATATGGAAGATCTTTAGCCTGATATCGCGGTGTAAATCCTGCAACAAATCGCTGCCAATTTGCTTGATATTCGCTGAAAATATGCAATTTCGTGCACACGCTACTTTGGATGGTGTCTTAGAAAATGAGAAATTTTGAAGCTAGGGCGAACGAAGTCAAAGGAGCTTACATTCCTAAAATTCCTCTCGGGATTTTATAACGAGTAGTTAGATGAAAAACAGAAAACGGGAGTCCTTTCTGGTTAAATTGCTTGGTAAATATGTTTTCTTTGTGTTTCACGTTTTAATATTTAATAAATTATAGTAAATATCTATAGATGAGGTTAGAAAGAATTTTATGACTATTAACTTTTACACAAATAATTTTACTTGCAGATAAGGAAAACTGAAAAATTTATAAAGTATGTCATTTTAGGCCATTTCCCCTACTTGACCATCATTTTTAACACACTATTTTTCTTTTTTTACATCGGATATCTTGTATATTTGACACTGTTAAATGGTCGAAATAACTGCATAATTTTTCTTGCCACAGCCAACACGACTATGTTTTAAAGATATGTACAAAATTATAGGTTTATGGTTATGGTGTTTTCTAGATAAATGTTTAAAGTGTACCAATATTAACTTGTTGAAATCATAAAAGTAGACTGTATACAATAACTAATATACCTACGTATATGGGAAAGATAATAGTCTAAGATCCGAATAGAAAGCGACCTTCACCCATCTGTTTACCGGATAAAAACTGTTTTATATTAAAGAGAGTATTTACACAAAGGTATTGCCATGGGGTTGCCTAAAAAAATTAGGTCAAGGTTATTACCAATTAAAAAAATAAGTTATAAAAATTTTGAGTGACCCTGTATAATGTCATTTTTTATTGTATTGACAGTACTATATAGTATATTAGTACATTTTGTTTCATCGATTATATAAATAAAGCTTTGGTAAATTTTAAACTTTAAAACATTTTTGGTACATTTTGTATTATTTAAAAATATATATTTTAATAACTAGCATACGTACGTATTTTAAAATATAGGGGTTGCCATTATACAAGGTGTGTCAAAAATTTTAGGGTTATTTTTTTAAATTAAATATGGCCTTGACCTAATTTTTTATAGGCAATTCTATGGAGAAACCTTTGTTTAAAAACTATCTTTATTATAAAACAGTTTTTATCCGGTAAACAGATGTGTGAAGGTCGCCTTCTATTTGGATCTTGTACTATAACTGGAAATCAATAAAAATGTTAAGTGGGTAGTAAATTAGTGACCACCCGGTATAAACTATTAATACAAGAAAAGACTCCTGCCATCCTGAAAAAATGAATCTTTAACTTAGAAACCGATTAAACGCCGTAAAAACTTAAAAAACAAGGTTTAAAATCAAATTTACTTTGAGACTAAAAATTGATAAGAAGTTTAATTAATGTTGAGCTGTTAAAATATATAAAGATATAGATACTGAGAAATTATTACATGTCTATTTGTTTATCTGTTAATTAAAATCTGTTTAAAAGTATGATATCAATTTTTATTATTTATTGCTTTTCTTAAAATTAATCAATGTTTCTGTTGAATCAGCATAGTAAAGCAAACCAATTTCATTAAAAAGGTATCGCAACTCCTGAGTATCAACTTCTAATGACGTTTAAACAAGCATTTGGGCATATGGAAATTAACAGTTATATCTTCACTGTTGCCAGATTGCCCAGTTTTGTGCTACGTATAGTTTTTTCGTTGTGTTTTAATGAAAAACTCAATTTTGTTTTTATTTCAATAAATCAAGCAGGTCAATAATTGCAGTTGATTACTTATTTTGGGGGTTTTTGGGCAGCCTACTTAAACAGTGATATTAGCACTGTTCTTAGATTTTAATAAAAACACGCCTTTTTGAAATCTTGGCAACTAGTAAAGTTGAAGTATTGAAAGTTTGGAATGTTGCTATTTTTGACACGCCCATTTTATTGTAAACAAAATCAATGAGGCACTTTATTTTAAATAAACAAAATATTATAGACAGCACCAAATTGGTAAGTCTGGCAATAATACCAATATCATTGTTCAATTTTGCTTGCCTGCTTCCCAAAACTAAATTTTGTAAACGTAGCTTTTGCATATAGGTATTTAAACGCATTTGTATTTTTTATAAAAGGTGTGGTGTTATCATTTCTCAGAAAGTTGTATAGATAAAATTTTATATGAAATAAAATAAAAATAAATAGAAATCTATTTATTTAAAAAACAAAATACATGCTGCACAAAAATAGGAAATTGTACAACGGTGCTGACATCACTGTTTAATTTTACATACAAAAAATCTTTCAGATAAAAGATTTTGTAAATAAAACTTATCGGTCTTCAAAGGCATTTAGGTATAATACTAACTATTAAGTTGTAGTGGGTAGATACTTTTACCAACCCAGTACTAAATCGAAACTATTTAAACGAATGATATACCTACCTTAAAATAACTTTTAAATATAAACTGACGGGAAACACAATATTTCTTTATTAAAAAATGTTCTGTTTCTAAAGTCAAGCAAATATCAAAAAACGTTTTAAAAATATGTACACCATATGCATGCACTATTCGTCTGCCTTCTAAACGTAAACATCTCCGTCAAACGTACGTTGCATCTGGCAAAAGTTGTCGGGTATTGCAATTTGCCAAAATATAAAAACCAAAGAAAGTGCATTTTCAGTTTTCAAGAAGGAAAACGTCTTTTGAGATTAATCTTTCATGTCGGTCACGATTTTTACACGGAATTATATATTTTGTATATGTACCAAAAGCTAGAAAATAAACTGTAGATATAAACACGAAAATAAAAAAATACATATCGACTCTCTCCCCAGACCGGTTTCGCCTGCCTTACAGGACTCCTCAGTGAGGATATTAAATCCTACCGCTGGACAACGAAACTTGTCTAATAAGAGGACGCTGGTTTCCTATGCTATTCACCACGACTCGATACAGCCTCACTGAGGAGTCCTGTAAGGCAGGCGAAACCGGTCTGGGGAGAGAGTCGTGGTGGATAGCATAGAAAAGCAGGACGTTTTTCTTTTAACTGTCTTTAAAGGGAGTAAAATATTTTTATTATACACCAAGACAGTAGGGAATTTTTCCTTTTGCTTTAACATACATAGCCACCCCGCTACAATTGATGCTCGTATTTACTGAATGCGATTTCAGTAGGGCATCAACGGCAGGATTTAATATCCTACCGCTGGACAACGAAACTTGTCTAATAAGAGGACGCTGGTTTCCTATGCTATTCACCACGACTCGATACAGCCTCACTGAGGAGTCCTGTAAGGCAGGCGAAACCGGTCTGGGGAGAGAGTCGTGGTGGATAGCATAGAAAAGCAGGACGTTTTCTTTTAACTGTCTTTAAAGGGAGTAAAATATTTTTATTATACACCAAGACAGTAGGGAATTTTTCCTTTTTGCTTTAACATACATAGCCACCCCGCTACAATTGATGCTCGTATTTACTGAATGCGATTTCAGTAGGGCATCAACGGCAGGATTTAATATCCTACCGCTGGACAACGAAACTTGTCTAATAAGAGGACGCTGGTTTCCTATGCTATTCACCACGACTCGATACAGCCTCACTGAGGAGTCCTGTAAGGCAGGCGAAACCGGTCTGGGGAGAGAGTCGTGGTGGATAGCATAGAAAAGCAGGACGTTTTCTTTTAACTGTCTTTAAAGGGAGTAAAATATTTTTATTATATATATATATATATATATATATATATATATATATATATATATATATATATATATATATATATATATATATATATATATATATATATATACAATATATATTTCGGTATAACGATAAGAATTTTTTCTAAAAGTTGAGGAAAAACAACTATTCAAAGTTTAATCAAATGTCTGGACTCAATAATTTACTTAATGCTCTGCTTTTACTGTACCTACGAAATACGATATCAATAAATGTTCGTATGTATACTCAGTCACTACCTATAGGCCGCTTGCATTGGTATGCCTGATATTTAAGGATAATTTTTAAAAATTGTTATTATACAATTTTTTTCTTTTGGAAATTTCGTTTATACAGATGTACTTAACATTATTTTTTTAAAGCCGAAAAATACCGTTAATTACAGCGTATTATATAGCCATAACTACAATTTCCACATCACATATTAATAGTTTTATTAATTATTTCCAATACTTTTTGGTTACTAAACAACTTAAATATTCTGTTTATATCTTTAGAATAATTGCTTTGACCGATTCTAACATATTTGTATTACTTTTTTGGGTTTACAGTATATATAAGATGGTTTATATACAGGGTGGTGCAAAAAAGTTGCGATGTTTTAGAGAAATTAAAAGTAGTGTAGGTGTCGTCCAATAGTTTACACGTTAAAATTACTATTGCATCTAAATAAAAATTGCTTTGATACCGATTTATGGTAATAAATTAAAACATTTTTTTTGCACTTTGACACCCTGCATTTTCCTTATTATTAACTTTCGGATATTGGTATCTTTGGTAAAATCCCTATATTTTGCAATAAGGAATATGAAGTTTCTTTGTGTACCAGTAATAAGCATGTCCAAGCAGTTTTTGGATTTTTGACTTATTCTGTATATACTTGGATTATTTATAAAACTGACCATTGCTAATAATTGTTTGGAATTATGCACAAACTTTTAAAAGAATAAAAGTTTTCTGACAAATTTTAATTAAAAAATGTTTCCATTTGTTGTACATCGAATGGACCACACTATTGAATATAGGTACATGCATTTATAAAAAATCTTTTATTAAAGTCTAATATTTGCTTTACAAATACCGCAAAATAAAACAACAAAGTAGACTTTGAACTAGACAAAGTACAAAAACATACCGCTCTTATGCTAAAAGATATTTTCCAACCAAAGGACTATCATATCTTTGGTACGCGGTTCGAAAACAAAATGAACTTGAAATTTTAAATTCGCCGTTAAATGAGAACGTGATCCTATCGCTTACAAACTTTGTAAAAACAATCACAGTCTGGCTGGTATTATCTTAAAGTAAAACCGTAGCACAGCTGCCAAATAAGATAGTAAGATTTTTCTTTAAAAACACAAATAAGAAAATTATAGTTGGATAAAAAGAAATCTGCCTGTTTCATAGTTTTGCTAAATATTGGTTTGGACAAATCATACCTAAAATATTGTTATTTTTTTATGGCTAGGTATAGCCATCCAGCCTGTTTTTAAGTTAAGTCCAAATATTGTTAAAGTCACATTTGTGAGGTCAAAATAAGAATAATAAACATATTAGGTATGTCTTAAAATGCACTGCCTTGAAGCCGTCATCATCGTAACCTGCGCCTCCCTTCCAAAACCACGACAACAATGCAGTGGCATAGCCACAGGAGGACGAGGGGCGGTCTCCCCCCTACCGCAATACCCTCTTCTTTTGTACACATTTTTTGATATTAAGCTAAAATGGCACAGAAAATTAAATTTATACCTTTTAATACTAGTTTTTATTTATTACCATTTACCATTTTTCTATTACATTTCAAATCTTTACCTCCTAAATGCTGCAACTCTGTAAAACATAGTACCGTCAAAGGCGATTAAAATGAAAGCATTGCAACTTAATGAAAAAAAAGAAAAAGATGTAAAAGAAAAAAATAAAAGAAAACAGATTTTTAAATGGTCTAAATCAAATATTGTGTGTGAATTTCATTTTAAATGAAGAATTGTTTGTTAAAAAGAATGGCTAACATGGTAAAAGCAAAAGTAGGTTTAATTTTTGAATTTGATACGAATAATTAGAAAAATTAAACAAATATATTTTATTGCAGTAACACAATAGCGTCTGCTTAAAAAAGCCGGTGTTACTGTGTGCAAGGCCGTCGTTTAATCAACAAAATATCAGTGCTTTTTAAAATTGGAGTGCACTGACGATTAAATCATGTGTTTTTAAGCTTTTAAGCAGGTTACCTAAAATAAAATTTTGTATTTAAAAATAAAGGCTTCCTAAAAGTGCTTTGCCTCCTGCCGCCCCTAAACCCTGGCTACGCCACTGCAAAAATGAAAAGCACAATATGGTTATTTAACGCAAAATTTAGTAGGGATTTAAGAGCGTAAATAAAAATGCAATATACCAAATATTTAATTTACCTGTGACCTTGTTGATTGTGCGGCTTTATTTTAAAATAATTAAGCCTAAACATAAAGTTTTAGTCATCATCGGTGTGAACCCATTTTAATTCCCTCCCCAAAAATAATTTTTCGCCTTTTGTAGGTTAAGCAATAAATAGACTTCCTAAGGTAGTAGAGATGAGCAACATTTCTGTAATAACCTAAGATCCGGATAGGAAGCGACCTTCACCCATCTGTCTACCAGATAAAAACTGTTTTATATTAAAGATAAACAAGAAAATTGCAATAGAATTGCCTTTAAAATTTTTAAGTGTAATATCAATTTAATTTTTTTAATTCTACATGACAGTAGTAATATATAAGCTGTGGAAAACTGGTAAATTCTGTATAATGAGAAATATTTATTTTATAAACTAGCACTAGTAAGGATTAAAAAAACATGGGTTGTTATTATACAAAGTGTATTAAAAATTTGGACGTTATATTTCTAAAATTAAATATGGCCTGGCAGGCGCGCGCAACTAGGATTTTAATTTTTGTTTCTTCAAAAAATAAGACAAGTGGACCCACTCCAAACATATACCAGATACTATTGGCTCAAAGAGGAATAATAAGGTTTAAAAAATGATTAATTTGGAATTTGCGAAAAGAAGTTAAATTTTGGTTAGCTCCTCAGAAAATATCAAAACTTTTACATATTCTTTATTTATATTTTTTTTCGTAAATTTAATCAAATTTCATACACAAATGATACTCAACAAGTTTTTATGCAATACTTTTAGATATCTTTAATATCTATTAAAAAAAGGCAGATATTTTTGTTAAATTTAGGATTTGTTAATTAAACTAAATCAAATTTATGAAAAAATACAAATATAGAATTTGCTTTTTAAAAGTTTTAATTTTCTCTGGGGGCCTAACCAAAAATTAACTTTTTTTTCGCAAATTCCAAATTTTGTTGTTTTTCACCAAAGTGTTTCTCTTAAGGTTAATCAAATCTAGTATATATTTGATGAGGGTCCCATGTCTCAGTTTATGGATAAAATAATTTCAAATTCCTATAATTACGTCCCCGTAGCCTTTAGCCTTAATCATAATTTATTAGGCAACCCTATGGCGATACCTTTGTTTAAATAATTTCTTTAATATAAAGCAGTTTTTATCCGGTAAACTAATAGGTGAAGGTCGCCTGCTATTCGGATCTCGTACCATAAAGGTGCTCGCCCACTTAGGCGACGCGTTGCGACAAGTCAACATTGCTCCGGACAAGTTTACATGTGTTTAAATGGAGCGGAATTCCATTTAAATATATAACATAGACGCGCCGCGCCGCTTATATTGGCGGGGTTTCATTTAATTATATGTAAAGCAACTCGGTAAATTTTCTCTTGACGCGACGCTTCGTCTAAGTTGGCGAGCACCGTTATAAAATTGAATGATATAATGTACCCACAGCCTAAAATATTCGATTTTTTACACAACTCACCATGTCTGTAGCTTGAAGTGGGTGCAATTTGGGAAGTCGAATTTATAGACAAAGAAACTAATTTTGACCTCAAAAATACGCTTTCAAGATATTTGTAGTAAATTTTTAAACATTATTTATAACACAAAGAACAGACAACAACTACCTACAGTGAAAAATGGAAGTTTCCATTTTCTCTTTTAAATATGCAGACAGTTTGCATAACCCACTTGCAATGCGTTTATCCCGAGAATCTTTGGCTAAACTAAAATTCAATATACCCTACTCAGAACGCCATCTGTTCGAAGGAGACCAAAATGCCAAAACTTAAAGCACCGTTAATTGGCTACCTGTTGCTACCACCGACTAGTCTGGCCTTACTTTTATTACTGAAGAGTGTGTTCGAAAACGCTATCATGGAGAACAAAATAATTTGTGAATTTATTTAGGTAAAACAAAATATTTCTTAGTATATTTTTAACTTTCGGCACACATTTTTTGTTCTAGCTTATTTTAAATAAAAATTAATTGGGATATTGTTTTTCTAGACATATATTCTTTAATGTAGTGGCTCTTTTAATTTAAAAGATATTGTTGACGTTATTTAGGGTAACTCTATGCTTGATTAGGTCGTATATTTTCTAACTACGGTACGAAACTTAAAGTGGCGATTTATTATGTTTTGACGTGACAACGTCTTATAATTTGATGGAGCAACTCCGAGGCGTTCCATTTAATGCTTGAAGTACAAGCGAGAGCGCGGAACGAGCGATAAGAGCCACAATCGGCCTCCGCGTTCGGCAGCGTTCGACATTTGTTTCTCTCCTACTTGAGTGAGCGGTCCGCGTGGACAGCTGTTATACAATAATACATTTACATGTTTTCGTCAAGTATAAAGTGCAGTAAAAGTGAATGTGGTGTCAATTGTTTATAGCAACCATTCCATCAGTATTTTCTTATGACGTTGTTACGTTCAACTATCGTCAGTTAACCGATTTTGCAGACAACCGATTTTTTTCTTATAAAAAAGTTTCCATAAACATTTGTCCAGTCCAGACTTGCTTCAACTCTGAGAAACAGAGCTTTTAATTAAAAAAATCCAAACCCTTTTACCAATTTAGATGAAGTTAAGTACCACTTATTTAATATAATATGACGCTTGTAGAGCTCTACCTAGATCAATATTATTGGGTGCAGAGGCGTCTCACTTGGTATACCACAGCTAATATTATTGCAAAAAGTGATACGCCACTGACTAACTATAAGGTTTGTATATTTTTTCCCGAGTAAGCAAATACAAAAATGCAACTTTTTAGTCCCTACTCTTAATTGTATCTAGCTTTGTTTTTGAAAAAAAACACTTTTATTTCTCCTAACAAATACCCATAAACCACATGATATAAAAATAAATAAACAATAAACAATATAATTTGCCCTAGAATTATTAAGTACTTATATTATTTATTGGAAATCAAAGTTTTCCGTTATTTAGTGCGGTAAAAATTGTTTATTTTTTGCATTTTAATTGTATGTTGTTTACAAATATCTACTTTTGAAATGACCTTAAGCGGCTTTCAAAAACGAAGCTGGGTATGAAGAGAATACAAGAAAATCAAAAGTTGCCTTTTTAATTGCTTAATAAAAAAAGTCAGTGCTAAAACTTTTTTTCTTAATAATATTGGCTGTGGTATACCCACTTAGATGCCACTGGACTCAATAATATAATTTTAGGTAGAGCTTTACAATATTATATTTAATAAATGTCTCAAAATTTCTCTAAAAAGTTAAAAGGATTTTAAAAATCTTTAAAAATACCTATTTATTTTAGAAAACTTTGAGGCTCTGTATCTCAGAAATAAAGCAAGTCTAGGCAGGTGTTTGTAAACACTTTTTTATATAAAAAACATACTTAATCGCCCAAGTTTCGTACCGTAGTTAAAAAACACTATGTATACTTGATATTTGTATATGTTGAGTAAATATGTACTTTAATTTTAGGAAAATATGATTATACTTAAAGCAATTCTTTTCGTGTTGTGTTTTGAAAACTGTGACCTACTTAGTATTAACACTTTAGAGACATTTTTAATTTTTCGGTTTTTAGCTTTTGTTTTAAACAAATCTGAAAGGTTGGATAAAAACCTTTGTGCGTGCACAAGTTCGTTATACAAGCTTCAACGATGGTTTGTTATTTGAAAAGTAAACCAAACAATATTTTGTAATCCATACCTTTGTTTTTCTCTAGAATTCTAAAATAAAAAGAAATATTTTAGTTTCTCTCAAAGAATAATTTGATTAATTAAACAAAAAAAATATTTTATTTCTATTTCCTTTGATTTATGTGTAAATTTTAAAAAATGTATTATTGTATTCTAGATGTAGTCCATGCTAGAATCAGGGCCTACTTAGGAATAATAGCGTACTGTAGGTTAATCTAATTGTTTTTTTTTACTTTGTGCATTATTTTAATTATTTTGTTTGCTCTATTATTGCACTTCAAAAATTTTTGTGAACTTTGAAAATGCAAAATATTTTTGTGCCTACACTTACCACATACCTAATCAAAACATATTTAAAAATTATGAGATAACTTTACCATTCTTTAGAAAAGACATATTTTTTAAAATGTAAAAAAACAGTATAGTTGTCATGAATTTTTAACGTACCAAAAAGTGTAATAATTTTTTTTTCTAAAACAACAACTATGTTTGTTCTTAATATATATATTTGTGTTTTTATATATAAATATATATATATATGTTTATATATATATATGAGTAGGATCAGATTTATATATGCACTATACCTATTTATATATATATATATATATATATATAGTATATATATATATATAGATTTATATATATATATATGTTTCATATTATATAGTTTATTAAACATATATATATATGATATATATAAATATGTTTATAATATTAATGATTCTCAAAATACTTTTAAATATTTTTAGTTACAGTATGGAAATAACTTTTAAAAAATGTATTATTGCTGTTTTATATTTTTTATTTATTTTTTACCAAGTTATTTATTATTTTGCTTACCTAGTATCAAAACTTAGGTTCTGTTCATGCTCTGGTTGTTATTATATAAATGATCTTGCATCAAGAAACATTGAAGTAAAATTATTAAGTTATGACTAAGCCATTATGACATTTGCTTCTTTTTCTTCAGTTTTTATTTACATTTATTTAATAATTTTTATATTTATTTTTAAGGCAAATATTGTTTTAAATTAACTGTTTTATTTAAGGAAGCTATTAGTTGGTAACTGCGGTAATATTTTTAATAATATAACATATTACCTAAACAAGTTTTATATAACATAAATAGTTTTGAATAAAATTTCTATTTTTACACTTTTAAAATTATTACTACCTGATACATTTTCGAACATACCCCAATAAGGCAATATTCCAGACGAAGAAACAAGATGACTGAGATCAGGTCGTGCTCGTTACGAAAACCGGTCCGATCTTTGTTTTTTTATTTAATGATTTATTAGACCCTGAATATACAAATATGTATACTAGGATTAGTGGTATATGTAATGGTGTGTTAGTGGTTTAGCCTTAAAAGAGTATCAAATAGTGCAATCTTTAAAATTAAAGAATTTTAAAACCATTTCTTTTCAATTAAAAAAAATGTTGTTTTTTGTTTCTTAAATTAATTAAGATATTATAAAGCAAAGCACATTTATCACAAACTTGTTAGTTTTATCAGTGTTCAAATTAGTTCAGCATTATATTTTTACATAATACCATAAACAAATGCTAATAAGTCGATTTACAAATTAATATAAATCATATCATAAAAAAATGCATTTCAAAACATAAATTTCACAGAAAAATAGTGTATATCAGATTTTGTATGCTTGAGATACTTGTATTTAAATAATAATAAATAGTCTCCCATTTACTTTAAATGGAAAAAATTAAATTAAATAACTAATTACTAAAAATATTTACAAAGTAGCTAATTAATAGGTAAATCACAACTTTTAAAATTGAAAAAATCATATACCTTGTCATTACGCTGCATAATTTAAGATTTAATGACATATAAATTGTTTTGAATTTAAACAAAAAAACACAAGGGCGCCGGCTTAATGACTTCCAGGGAGATGCAAAAAATTTAAAATTTGAGGACCAAAAAAAACAGCCTGTCAATCAATTTTCAAAAACACAGGTCCCCAAAATTTTGAAGATCGAGAAGAAAAAATAGGTCTTCACCTAATAAAACAACCGTTCTTTGCTTTGTCATAGAGTCCAACAAATTTTAAAGATCAATTTAAAAAAGGTCTTTACCTTCGCCAAAAATATTTTTGTTTATACGTCCCCTTTTATTCTTCTCCTTCCGCGCACATCCAACGGTCAGGGGGTACAAAATCCATTGAAGAGCGCACAAAACTTACTTTTTTTTTTCATGAAAAGAACTTCGACTACAATAGAGTAATTATCTTTTCTTTTTGTTTTACACTGTACTGTACTGTTATTTTACACTATATGTTAATAAATTGTTGCAAGATATCGGAAAATATGGGCTTATTATAAACCGCTATATATATTTTACTCTTTTATTTATTTAATTACACAGAATTACAGAAAACAATTAATATTATTTGCAAGTTAAAATAAATACTTAACGTAAAATTAATTTAAACATTTTATTTATAAAATAAAAATTTAATATTATATCAAAAAAGTAATTAAAATAATAAGTCAAGAAATAATATACAATCATAACAAAAGCTAAAAAAAATTTAACACAAATTTTGGAAAACCTTAGGTTATAACATATTAAGCTCTGATTTTATAATGGTATTTAATTATTAATCACTAACATTATAAAACGGCTATTTAAAATACCTATATTAAAAGTTGTATACAAGTATACTATGTTTAAAATGACCTACGATTTATTATATATATAGTTCAAAGTATTGCTTGTTTAAAATACAACCTAAATATTGTATGGCAACAAACATTTAAAAATCTCTGGTGTCTAAAAATAGATCATCAAAGTGTTGGCTTTAGTTTCAAGCGTATGTTTTTAAATATTAACCCAAAATTCGAAGTCGCTTGCGAGTTTAAACGTACAAGGACACGCGTTTTAGTATTTGGTGAAGGCGAAAGGAAACGATGATTGAACCCACAATTGCAGGTAAAATATTTTCTTGGGGATTACAATAAAACCTGCAGTGTAAATTTATAATTAAAGTATATTATTAGCAAAAATCATTTTAAAGAATACATACTTTTTTTTTAATTCTTGCCGGATTTTAAGCTATAGTTCTTATACTTATATTTTTTTACTACTCTTAGAGGGTGACTTAAGTTGATCCAAATTAGGCGTATAAAGTGTCCTCTGGAAAAACAGTTTTTGCATTTGTTTCAATGTTCTTTAGGAGCTGACATTGTTGACTCTGTTTATGTTGTATAGATGTATCTTATGACATAAATATGGTTATTATATACAGATTTTTTCTTGGATAAATATAAATATAGGTATATATTTTTATCTGTAGATGAATTATTTTTAATACTTCGATTTTTAGCGTAAATTTGCATAGGGTTTATTATTTTTGACATTAAAATATTAAAATATGTTTTTTCTTTTGGTAGAATTTTTCTTTATTTACCTCCCCTGAGTATCATAAATGCCTAAATGATCATTTTAATATTTTTACAGACTTTGCATATGAAATACATTTTATAATTATTATTAATATTTTGAATCGGTGGTTGCACTGGTACAAAATACTAAGTGTGTGCTTTTTAACTGCAGAAGTGTAAACAACAAACTTATAATAAACTAGGTAATAGGAAACTTTTGGTAAAAATGTGATTTTCAATATTATTTTTGCAGTTCTAGTTAAAATATAGTGCTATTTTTTAATCTGTGATAGATACTTTAAACTGTTTAGATTAAACATATTTTTTTTTTGAATAATTTAAATAGATAATTTATGTTTATACTTATGACCCCTTATCAAGAGAAAAATTATAGATTTTTTTTAATTAATATAATTATGCTCAAAATACATCCTAATTTAAATTAGAAATTAATTTTACAGCTTGTTGTAAAAATTATTTGGGCAACATTTTAATAATGAAAGGTGGTTGAGTTGCTAGAAAAATTTATTTTTAATCATAGTTAGTAGTACTAAAAATGCTAAAAACGATATACAGAAATATTGCTTTTTAACATACCTATATGTTTTATAAATTTATATTAGTTAAATTACTTTCCAGTTTGGTTCTTAAATTTGTTTAATTAAAATAAAGGCGGGTTTCCTAGGTTATAATTAATTTTGTTTTTTTAAAAATGATACTATTTTTTGTATTTTTAATTTAAAATAAACGCAGACTTTTTATTACAAACAGTAAACTAGTGTTTTTTTATGAGCACATATAGTCAGCACAAAAGTTTTTATACACCGTTAATTTTTTACAATTTTTTTTTACAAACTTACCCTAATACAAAAATCTAAGAAAAGATATAATTTGATTAACATTTAAAGCTTAGTCAATTAACAAATATTTTTATTACACCTAGAAATAATTGTCTTGAAACGCACAAAAGAATACATAGGAAATAAATAGTGCCTATAAAATGTTATACACGTTTTGTGCTGACTGTCAAAGAAAATAAATGAAATTAAAAAAAAACGGCTAAAGTTTAAACCAAAAAATGATGTACAAGCAATTAATGAATAAAACTAAGTCATTAACATTAAAACTATAAAATAAAGGAAAAGTTAGGATTCTTAGGGATAAATCAATTGAACTAGTTGCGTAAATTATTTTAAATAAGTAGGTATACATTTTAATTATTAAGTAAAGAAAAAAATAACTTACCATCGGCTATTACTTGAAAAACAATTTACTGTAAAACAAATAGCACCACTGCGGGTATACCTATCAAATAAAATTCGATTTTAATTTTAAATAACAATAAATAAATATTATGAAAAGGACCTTGGGATAAGCAATTCAATTATTTTTAAGATTTAATTTGATTTCAATTTTAACTGTAAAATTTAAATAAAAATTCTATAGAAAGAACATTTATAATAGCAGTTCCATTTTCAAGATAAGTTGCTTATAATACTAAAAATATAATTTAAGTTTATTGCAGCAGACCAGGGAAGGCGAAACCATGCTGTTAAAATATTGCAGAAATATTTAATTGATTATTTCAATATTCAAGAATTATGCATCATCATGGTGTCTTAATAAGGTTATTTTTTACATTAAGCATTATAATATGAATTGTGCACTTATTTAAATTTGATGCACATACATAATATACTACCTATTTACAGGGTGTTTCCTAATTGCTGTCAAAAAATTTAAGGACTAAGGATTAGGTATTAAATTAATTTAACAAAAATTAGCATGAACGTAGGTCTGCTAATTTTTAACTTTAAGCAAATTAAAATTCACAAAATCAGAGGCTGGTAGTTCTCTTAGTGTAGTTAATACCACTGCAAAATTCTATCTAAAATTAAATAAGAATTATTTAGGATAAAAACAAGTTAACAAAAAATATATGTTTCTGTACCTATGCTTATATTACCTCCTTTTAAATAAATTAGCTCAGAAATAAATTCGAACATTTTTCTACCGTAATGGGGAAACACTCTTATGACTGCTGCAATTTCAAGTAAAACTAGGCATTGTTTGGGTAATATTAAATCGTATAAAAAAATTATAAATAAAAACCAGGTGCATTTATTAATTTTTATTATAAGGTGTGTAAAAGAAAAGTTTCCTGTTTTATTAAAGCAAGGTATTATATAGGAAATATATTTTATAACCCTTTTTTTAATATGTTATGTTACTAACAGTCCATTCAAAAAAAAAAAATATATTTTTTTCAATTTTTAAGATTACTGTTTTAGAATGATTTTAAATGATAATTGGTATATAAGTAAATATCATAACTTATTAGTAGTCGCAAAAGATTTTTTTTTCGAAAAATCACTGCCTTATATTTAAGTGGGTGCATTATTTTCTAAATTTGAAATAGTTAATTTTCTTTTCACCTTAAGATCATTGCATCGCCGAGATGATTTTGTAATGCGGTTATTTAACTACATTTGTCGGTTAGCTTGTATGGTAGTATTTTAAAACAAAAAGTTTAATATGTTACCAGTTATCCATATTTGGAGAAACCTTTTTTAATTGGACTACTGGCAATACACCATGCAATTAAAAAAATTATTCTGGAATCTAACCATTGCAAAATGTTTAAACAAAAAGATATTTCTCTTACAACCTCTACAATAAAAACAAAAGAAAAACAACAAAAAAATATAAAATAGCTAACTTCCTTTAAAAATGTTTTAAAACTAAACGGTAAAACCTCATTATATAGGTGCGTATGTATCAATGATACGGGGCCCCGGGCTACAGGGGCTCCCAAATGTGCAAGCAAAAATTAGAGAAAGAAAACTGAAACTCTCAGTTAAACTGGGAAAGTGGGGCCTTATTTTAATAAGAACGAAAAACAGCAATGCTGAAATAAGAATATCAATGTTTTTCGATAGTAGGACCCTTGTTTTCTTTGGCTCAATTTTTTGGGGCCCCTATCATTGATACGGGCCCCTCCAAAGCACGCTACGCCACCGACCTCATTGCTTTTTATTATTTTTGGAAAGTCCATTTGCAGTTTAAATAAATTGAGCAGCAGTTTCTAATACATACAAAGCTGAGGAAACTATCCATTTAAGTAATCTTAATTAAGAAAAGCAACAAATTGCTCTGCAATAATTTACGCAAAATTAAATGGTTATTTTATAAAATTGTCTAATATCACAAGTATATTTTAGTTTATTACTTTCTAAAGTAAATATTACTCCTTTTTTCATCAACAGAACCAAGGACGTAAGTTGATAAGAACGACATGCATACAAAAATCAATAGAGCTGGCATTGCATGCAGCTGCATACTTTGTCTTTACCCGGCATACACGTATCTTATCGTTATTTCTTTTTATACATTAGGTGTATACATTCCGTACATTCCAGGCATATAATATTTACAGGGTGTTTCCCAACTTATCTGACAAACTTTAACGCTTAATTCTACAATACAAAATACGATAAAAACCTTTTTTTTTTAATATGGTTATTTTACAATAACTTTTATACCAATTATGATATTTTGAAAAGTTTAGGACTCGCCTTCTATTCACCAAAGGATATTTTGTGGCAAACAGGAGCAACAAAAAAATTACCAGTGTCGTTCATGAAGGGTTAAGGGTTCATATTTTTAAGAAAAAAATGGTACGCCACTGCATTTTTTCCAAATAAAAATATTTTTTCAAATCCCCTTTAGTTTGACACAAATTTGATTTTTGACTTTTTTATTTGATGCACGGCTTTCAGTAAACAAAAAAGCATTTCTCGGCACAGTCATTTCGTATGGATATTATTTAATTCTACAGAAAAAAATAGCTTTAATTATTTATTTTTTAGTTAAATAGGGATTTGACCATGCCGAGAAATGGTTTTAATTTATTCACGCGAAAACCGTGCATCAAATGAAAAAGAGTCAGGAGATAAAATGTGTGTCAAACTAAATGGGAATTTAAAAAAATATTTTTATTTAAAAAAATTCAGTAGCGTATCATTTTTTTAATAAAAATATTTATTTTAAACCCCTCATGAACGACAATGGTACTTTTTTTCTTTTATGCCAAAAAATGGCTTTTGGTGCATAGGAGGCGAGTCCTAAATTTTTTTAAAATATTTAAATTGGTATATAAAGTTATTGTAAAAACACATCTTTTTTAAATTTTAAACACCCTGTAGTTCAAAAACTAAAATGTTTGAGAGTATATTTCATATGAAGCTTTTTTCAATATTTTTATTAATGAATTAGCCTTTAAAATCTGTGGGATAAGTTGTGAAACACCCTGTATAAATATCACTTTTATCTTAAACCATTATCATACAAAAAGCATACAATATAACTTTTTAAAGTTAAAATTAAAAAAACAATTATATTTTACATTGTAAAGATATATTAATTAACCAAATATGGTATAACATCTGTTAATAATTATTTTTGGGCTCACAATTAACTTATATATTAGGCAATATACATAATTTATATTTTAAAAGGAATTTGGTAATTTTTGTTTTTGAGAATCTTTATGATTATAAGCTTTAAATAGTATTATTTTGTATTTAAAATAATAATTTTATCCTATTTTATAAAGGAGAGAAACATTATTGAAGAAAAAAAGAGGTAGAAAAATTGTTTTGGAGGACTTTTCTAATAAAGATAAAGACGATATTTTTTTTAAAGGTTAGGAATCAGAAAAACTATTGCAAAATTTTTATTTTGGACTAAAGCTTTTAACAAAAACTATTTTATATTATTTCAGCTTAAATAAATATTATTCTTTATACAATATTTGTAAAAATAATTTTTCAGATAATTTCATTTGTTATTTTGATGCTGAATTTTTGACTTGCAAAACTAGAACTGTATGTATAAATTGACTACCAAAATAAAAACAATAATTACCGATTTAAAAGCCTTAGGTTTTTCAAAGAATAAAGTAGTTAAATTGTATTGCACATTAACTAAATAAATTGCAAGAATCGTATTTAAAATCTGGTATAACCATCTAGTAGAAGTATTCTTATTTTCTGGTTTATTAGTATTTATTCAATTAAAAAAATCAATAATTTACAAAGTTAGGCCTATATAAATAAACAATACCCCTAAAAAACATTAAAGTGCAATAAATGCAAAAACCAAAAACAAATCGCACGGAAATTTAAACTTTATATAAAAAATATATTTTGTAGTAATACTTTGCAAATATGAATTTATAACTTGTTATTTTTACTTAATTATTCCTTGCTCACCTGACATAAGTTTTTTTTACCAAATAAAGTTAGGATTATTAAAGCCAAAAATAATCCTTTACAAATTTCGAAAGGAGTTCCAACAATAGGCGCCTTATCCCTGCAATATAACTTTCTAATTGACAGACTTCTATTAAAATAACCTTGGAGAAAGGAAAGGACAGTCCCACAAGATTAAAAGCTATTGTTAACTAAACATCGGCCATAGCAAAAAAGGCGTAACAAAAATTGTCATTTGAAAGCTTAGGTATACTAAGCAGATGGCAACAAGGAATACATTTTCAAAAATATTTACAGGCTTCATTGTTTTGTTTAATTAGTTAAAGTTAAATATAAATACCATTTTTAATGGGCTAAACTAACGATCTTTAAACACTCTATGTGAGGTATATGTTTTTCTATTTGGAATTTGGATTATTATTTAAAATACCATTTTTTACTTATTTATTGAAGTTTAACCTTAATTTTTTTATTTAGTTAAACATTTTGTTTTGCTTTTAAACTTAATTTCTTATAGTCCGTTAATTTAGAATAAATTAAAATACTTTTCTGAAAATAAACAAATACAAAATAAAAGCAAAGGCAGGTGTAAAATATAAGGTTCAATATGCAAACTTATTACCGAAAAACACTTGTTAGCAATAAAAGAAAAGCATAGGCTAGAAAACCGTAGGCGATAGCAAAAAATAAACATTTTATCAAAATGCCAGAGAAAGGAATTCGATTTAACATAAAAGTAAAGGTTGGGAAAATGATAACGAGACAACCTAAGTAAACTTGTGTTTGCTTACTGTTAATGGAAAAATGTGTTTATTGAAAAAATAAGTTTAAAAAAATGTAGCAAATATATTATTTATTTACAAAATTTTTTCCCGTTTGAGCTCTTTAAATTAATTTTTTGAAGTTTCCATGATTTATAAAAAATAAATAACTCAAAAAAGATAATCCTGTGAAAAAAAAATTATGCTTCGCAAATTTAGTAAACAACTACATCATTGTGCGAAAAGCAAAAGCATTTAACGTAAAAAGTTTGAGTAAGCATGAATAAGAGAGTCCAAGTTTCTTTTGATAAAAATGGATTTTTTTATGTAAATACAACATACAATATTTGGTCAAATATATAGGTGTTTAATCATAATAATATTAATATAAACTTTTTTTTAAACGTAATACTATACTCATAAACACTGTAATAAGAATACTCTAAAAAATGTCATTTTATGTAAATTGATGTTGCATTTTTATTTAAAAGTCTTGTCAATATTTTATAACTACTAAATATTTATGAAAAAGAAAAGTTTATTCATTTAAATCAGAATTCCCACAATTTGTTTGGCAAAGTGCAGAATAATAAAATATAATATTTGACATTTAGAGTTTACTGTTATAAAATTGTCTTAATCTTTAACCGTGAGAAAATTATAGAAATATCTACCACTAGATTTTACTTAATCTAAGTGCATAGAAACGCATGGGTTTGCAAAAATTAACTTTAAAGATATTTAAATTTTATTTTTTTCATTTCAGAAAGTGGCGTTGTTATATTAGTTGGTGCTTGAGGTACAAAACTACAATTTATAGATTATCCGGATTGCCAAATTGTTTTATCTGGTCTAAAACTTTATATTTTCTTTTGGAAGAATTGTACAATTTTAACATGACATGAATTTAACAATGACTAATAACGAGAAAAAAGATAGTAAAATATTTTAGAGAAAAAATAATTTATTGTTTAAATCAAAATATGGAATGAGTTCTGAGAATAAATAATAACCTTTATTGAAGAATAACACAATTTCTTGTAATAGATTAATCAGGACTTTTTTGTTCTTTGTTAAAACTAAAGCGATAAATACAGGGCCGTGTCTATCGGTTGGTACAAGTGGTGCAAGATAATAGGGTGCAATGGAGCTGGGACAGAAAATTTTAAAATAAAGAGTGGAAATATTTGAAACTTAGGGCGGTAACTGAAATTTTTAAAAACAATGTAATTTAAAAATAGGGATTTTCTATGTCTTAACAAATATTTGATAAAAAGGAAAAAGCAATGATAAATTAAAAAGACAACAATGTATTTGAAACGTGGAAACTTTTTTTTTTTTGGCAAAAATTTAAATACCTCAATTGAGCAAAATATAGGTATTCATTTATAGGGGCGGCCAATATTTTTTTGCATCAGGGCGCAAGTCACCTTAGAAACGGCCCTAAATAAATAAGTTATGATAATGTTTTATATATTTGCTAGTACTATACTATTACTTGTGGTTATATGTGGGTCTATTCTTGCGCGATATAAATTATAGCTTAAAATTTTTGTACCAAATTATTGCTGACACAAAAACTGGGTAAGTGCCTTGTTTTCTAATATTAGTTATTAATTACATTCGAATTTAAGTTTTTTTTGAATTTAAAGATAAAGAATATTTTCCCAATTAAAAATGTATATTTTTATACAAATACATATACAAATATACAAACCTACTTTTGTTTATTATTAGTCATTGTTTGTTCTTAGCAATTATTATCCTAAATTGAGAGCAGTCCATTGTATGTATTCTATTTTAATGTTTTTTACCTGCTTTTACCCTTAATTTTTGGATATATTTTTTCTTAGTTGACCTAATCTAATAATTCATACACAAAATCGTATCTTCGTACCTCGCACATCATAGATGAGTATAATAAGAAGATGTTAAAATTTTCAACAAAAATTACAGTTTTACAATAAACAAAATTAGAAGGAAAATTTAAAAGCAAAACCTAATAGAAAAAAGTATATTTTTATATATTTGCTGTATACACAAAACATTTAATTTAGATCCGTCGTAGGATGCGCAAAACTAACAAAAATTATTTTGATTAAAACATCCCTATATTTTATTTAAATGTTTTTTACTTATTTTTAAATTCAAAACTTTATCAAATATTTATTTACTTATTGAACAAATAACAAATAAATAATACAAAAGAACGTAGCTTTTTAATTCGCAGATCAAGATGACTAACTATGATTAAGGGACATGATATAGCCTATTTTCAATATCTATTATAGAAAAACAAAATATAAAATAAACATTAAAAATAAAACTTATAAAAGAAAAATATATTTTTGACTCTCGCTGTATACACCAAAAATATAATTTAAATTTGTCGTGAGATCGTAAAACTACCAAAATTATTTTGGCCCAAAAATAATCTTAAATCAGAATTTGCGCATCTGGCCAGTTCACATATTTTGGCAATTTGCAGAATAATAAAATAAAATGCATATTACTGTTATAGGTTGCAGACATAAAAACGTTTTTTTACTGCACAACGTGAGAACACTAAAGAACATGAAATTATGTCTTTTTGGTAAGCCAAGATTAAGATCTTTTTTTCTGCAAAATTTTAATAAATATCCTGGACTTAAGTGTATTATTTTTGTACAGATATTTTTTACTAAACCTAATATTACCTAGTTTCCTTAGGTTTCCATTTTTTTGCCTAAACGCAACAGATTCATATTTGCAAACATATTCTTCCTTTGGCCATTTTAAAAACGAATGGCATATCTATCGTTAATAAAAAATTTTAGGCCCTTATACAGGATGTCCGGAAATTCCGTTCCTATATTTTAAGGGGTGATTCTGCACAAAAATATATGAAAAGAAGTTTATATTAACATATGTCCTAAGGCGCGCTTGTGGCTGCTTCGGTTGTATCGGCAAGCGTCGATCTCCGGAGTTAAGCAGTGGAATGCGCGCCCATAATTTGGATGGGTGTCCGGCGACAGCGGTGTTTTGGGCAACGGCACACGGTGTTCTGCCTGCTCGGGGATGCGGACCGAGCAACAACCATCCAAGTTATGGAATGAATGGTGTGTGAATGAGAAGGAGTAGGGGTCAAGGTACAATAAGCCTTCAGGCTGCAGTGCACCACCTAGGGGGCGGTCGTCGGACCTGGGTGGGATGACCCCGAAAGGGTGAGAAAAAACATATGGTCCTAAACGTCTTACTTTTTGAACTACAGGGTGTTATTTTTTTTAATTGGGTTTTTTATAATAACTTTTATACCAATTTAGATATTTTAAACAAATTTGGAGGACGCCTTCTATGCACCAAAAGACTTTTTTGGCAGACAAGAAAAAACTTTTTTACGAGTGTCGTTCATGAGGGGTTTAAGGTAAATATTTTTTAAGAAAAAATGGTACACCACTGCCTTTTTCTAAAATGAAAATATTTTTTAAATGCCCATTTAGTTTAACACAAATTTGATCTCTTGACTTTTTTCAATTGATGCACGGTTTTTGCGTAAATAAATAAACACCATTTCTCGGCACGGTCATTTCGTATGGATAATATTAAATTCTACACTGAAAAATGACCTTCGATATTTATTTTTTAATTAGGTAGAAAGTTGACCATGCGAGAAATGGTTTTTATTTATTTACGCGAAAACCGTACATCAAATGAAAAAAGTCAAAGATCAAATTTGTGTTAAACTAAATGGGCATTTTGAAAATATTTCTTATTTAGACAAATTTAGTGTCGTACAATTTTTTTCTTAAAAATATTTGCCTTAAACCCTGCATGAACGACATTGGTAAAAATATTTTTTCTTGTATGCCAAAAATGCTTTTGACGCATAGAAAGCGTCCCCATATTTGTTTAAAATATCTTAATTGGTATAAAAGTTATTATAAATAAACACAATTTAAAACAAAAATTAACACCCTGTAGTTCAAAAACTAAGACGTTGAGGACATATGTTGATATGAATTCTTTTTTCATAAATTTTTTGTAGAATCACCCCTTAAAATATACGAACGCAATTTCCGGACACTCTGTAGAAATATACAGGGTTTTATTTAAAACCGTTGAGTAAAATTCACTTTTGACTAAACTGGTGAGCTCACATTAGCTGCAAGCTGCACCTTTCTTGCAGATCACATTATTGTGATAATAACACTTGACCAACTCATAAAAAAATAGATAAGTTTAATTTTTAGTGTAAGTGTTGGTTAAAATGAGCACCTGTCCAATTAGGCTAAAGCTGACTGATTATTTCGATTGTAAAGTTTAAAAGCAATTTATTGATTATCGAAAATGCGAATTAAGGGACACAATGTTGAAACACGGTCAATTAGCTGATAGAAATGGGTATTTAGATCAAATTATGAAAAATATTTACCATATGTTACAGAAAGTAACCGACTTTTGGTTTGTGTCTCGGCTGTGGAGTAAGGCAAGCACTTTTGAAAACAAGGCATTTCATTTCAGAAAAACTTAATTGGCATCGTTATGTAAACACTCAAATGAAACAAGTAGTACCACTTAGCAACTAGTTTTATATAAAGCAACAAAACATAAGTTCTTGGATATTTACACTACAATCTTAACAAATCTGACTTTGCACGGTTTGCTTCATTGCAGAAATTTTAAGGAAATTCATGATGACAACCACCAACACACATAGCACAAATTGTAAACTAAATCTTTTTGCATTTAAATAAATAATTTAAAAAATACGATGTTAACTGCCGCAACAGGTGCAAGCAAAACTTGATTATAAAACGTCATTTTTACAAAGATAGTTTAAAAAGTATTTCGATGGGGGCGCTAACAACGTTGACAATGCGCTTAATTTTAAAAGCCAATGGAAACCGTTCTAGTTAAACTTTAAATTAATTTTTTCCACAACCGCTAAAAAAATTCAGTTTTTTAATCCTTAACTTGAAGTTAAAGTACACCATTTTAGTACACTACATAAAGTGTTTAAAATAGTAACTTTTTTAACACTTCACAAAGCCTTTCTTTCACGCTCTGGATTAGTGTTTTGTTTTCACCCCTACTACAAAAATTAACTCTAAATATCAATTTAGGCAATGTAACAGTCAACGCGACATCAACTGAACCAAACGGTCCAGTTACCTTTGATTTCATCTTTATTAAAATAAAACATGTATAAACTGGTAAAATGGCAAATTTGTATACGGTCGTAGAAAAATATAGTATGTAACACATGCATAAAGTGCCTTTTGTTTACTCATGGGATTGCTGCACTCGCCTAATGGCTTGTGCTGTTAAACTTCCTATTCGTAAAAGAAAGTATCACTTTATGCACTTGTTACATAAATTACTATTAAATTAACGTTTATTTTAATTAAGATATTTTATATATAAAATAAAAAAGGTGAGCAACTAACCCAAAATGTTTGTTCCTGTAGACATTTTTTTACTGTAATTTGTTTAAATGTCCACTAGAATTTATTTTGTACTGAATTAGTAGTAAGGTCAAAATCAACTAAATAAAAAGGCCAAGTTACCCTTCTTTCTTTTAGTTTATGTGTCACTTATTTTTATCTTTGGATAAACCACGAAGGCTAAACGCCTAAATACAAACGTACCGTGGGTGTCTTAAGCGAGGTGAAGGGAAGTTTGTTGACACGGGACTTAAATACTTGAAGATTTGGGGGAAGGAAAGACCTTCGCGAGCAGCAGGTTCCATAATCTAGAAACTCTAGGAATAAAAGAACGAACAAAGTGGAAAGTTCAAGGCCTATCCAGTTGGACCGTATAGGGATGCATACTGGCCGCACCACGAGATTCTCAGTGGAAGCCATGGAAGTACCTATAAAAAAGCGATAAATCCCCACAGCCCGACGATGGGCAAGAGAGGGAAGCCTTTCTGTAAGTGAGGGATCATTGATGAGACGCATAGCTTTTCTTTGGATGGAATCAAGAATGCTTAGGGTTGTGGGGGTCGCCATGCCCCAGATATGAGGACAATATTCTAAGGGAGGTCGGATTTGGGACACTAAATTTAATATTCGACCATTTGCACGTAGACTTAGTAGAGATTATCAGAAGGTCATATTAATGTTGATTTTAAATAATTTAAAAGGCTTAAAATTTATACTGTAAAGTATTATTTTTATAAACGGTAATTACACACAATTTTTCAAAAATTCCCAAATATAATTATGAAGAGAAACATTGTCTAAAAAAAAATTACCATGATATTTTTGTTGTAGAAAAATGGCCATGTAAAAAAATAAAATTAGTTATAAGTAACTAATATAAACATGCATAAAGTGTAAATTCGAAAATCTTTTAAACGATCGTAGAAAAATAAATTGTTGGTATTAAGTTTTTGATACCAAGTGATAATTTTTACTAAAATGTACTTAAGTGTTATTTAAGAAATATGCTAAAACATGCAAATTTCATAACCTTACTAACAAATATTAAGTTGCTAAACAAGTCTTAAAAATAGTACTCTAAAAACAGGCAAAGATAACTTGCCTTTGCTTTTAAATAGGTAATTTATTCAAATGAACCATTTTAAAAATCCGAACTCCATTGCAATTTTCCTTTTCTTCTTTTTCCCAGTAATTTAATACTTGTATATTTTTTCCACTTAAACTGCATTTCCTATGCCGGCAGTGTTAAAACTCTTGAATAAATAATCATCTTAATTAAAATCCCTTTCTAAGTTTAATTATGTTGTCAGATCTGACGACTCGTTAAATATTAATTAATTAAACAAGAGACCGTCATTTTTTTATAGTTGTTATGCAATTTTCCCTAAAAATATTTAAATTTAAATGACATTTCATTTGATATGCTGAAACAAATAAAATAATCAAAATTTTTTACTAGCTTGGTGACATCTTTATGGACTTGGCGTCACATTTATTACCACTTAATTTTTAAATTATACGGAAAAAGAATAATATAAAACAGTTAAACATGTTAGATTTACTCACGAAACAATTATGTTAGCTTAGTTAGCTTTATTAGAAAATAAGTAAAAGAATTAGAAAATATAAAGTTATAACCCTATAATTTATTTGGGTAAAATAAATGAGAATCGCTTACTGCTTAATATTGACTATAGTACATATGTATATATATATATATATATATATATATATATATATATATATATATATATATATATATATATATATAAACTAAAAGGAAAGAATATATATATATATATTTAAACTGAGAAAAGTTTTTCTTCTGGGTACAGGCTTTTTTAGTAACTATGGATTTTTTTAAAGGTATGAAGTAGAAACTGCAGACTGCAGCATAATACTGTTACTACACAGGGTGTTTCAGAACTATGGGACCAAACTTCTAGGGGTTATTCAGTGCAACAGCAGAAAACATTTGAGTAGAGGGACCCATGTCCGGAAAAGTATCACTACGGCAATACAGCCCTAAGACTAACAATTAATCAATATGTCAATGTCAATGTTAATGTTTAAAAATGTTATGATTTTATTTTTATTTAGGATTTTATTTTTTCATTTAATAATTTAATTTATTATTTTTTATTAATTAATTGTTCTGATGATATCATGTACAAAAGGCAAAAATTTAATGCATTAAATCTTATTTCGGCAATTTATCGTATTTCTAAATGTTACCGCATTTTAGGGCTGTAGTGCTGTAGGTACACTTTTTCGGACAAGCGTCCCTATACTCAAAAGTTTTCCACTGTTGCACTGAATAACCTCTAGAAGTTTGATCCGATAGTTCTGAAACAACCTGTACTATATTCTCAGTTATCCGTCAAATGAAGCTTTAGTTAGATATTTAAAACTATTTGATCATTATGTGATTATGGAATATGTTTCCAAATATCCAGATAGAATTATTTACAAATAATTAGCATTTTTTTCTTTAATTTTTATTAATTATTGAGTATTTCAGCGTACTGCTGATATCTCAAAACCAACAATAATTGACGTATATTAGTAGACGTAAAAACCTATTTTAAAATGACAATTTTGTTTTTGAGACACCTTGTAAAATAAGTGTTACTGTCAAAAAAAACAAAAAGAATGCATCCCAATAAACATTTTTTTTAAATTTATTTTTGTATCTTCTATAGAAGCAGAGTTATTTTGTGTTTAAATTAAGCTAGAATACCCTGTATATTAGGAATTTTATTCGAGATAAAGTTAACCAAACGACCAAAACGAAAACGGAGAAAATGGGAAAAATACGGGTGTTATATATTTCATGCTTGTGCAAAACAAATACGCCGCCACAATATTTTTATGAAACAACCAGGAAAAACAACATCGTATAAATTTTAAGGTCTGAACGTTCTTACGGTCACGTCACGGAAATATGTCCGCACGGTTTCGCCAGTTCCCTGAAATATCCCCCAGTCAGTTGGGTCAAGCTCCATTTCAAGTCTCTTTTGGACATTTACGTGTGTGATGGACGGCTTTTGTTTGCAGAAGAACGACGGCAAAATACTTTTCGCATTAATAATAAATATTATGTCTTTGGTTCTTTATAGTTGTACAGGGTTTTACAAGATATTGTCAAGAAAATTTTGTACCAGATAACAACAAAAACAACTGCACATTATTCCCTTGGATTATTTTATTTATTTTAGCAACCCAAGAAGACCTATGTCAAAGTACCAGAGTTGCGTGGGTCTGAGTTTATTAGATGTTTAAACCAACTTTTTCTTTACTTCGTCTACGTTTTCCAAGACCTGAACAAGCAATTTTGCTTTAAGCAGATAAATGTTTATAATTCCGTACTGCTGTAACCATACAGGGTGTTTCCTAACTATGATACGAGTTGCTGATTTGTTATGTTTTTTTATTAAAACAGGTTGTTCCTATAAACATATGTCTTGACTTGCTTCATTTCTGAGATACAGGAAGTTAAAGTATAAAAAAATTGACGGTATTTTATATAATTCTTGAAAACCCTTCAACTGATTTAGATGAAATTTATTACACCTATTTAATTTAATTAAGCGCTTGTAAAGCTCTACCTAGGTTCCTGTGTCCTTTCAGTGGACTTTAAAGCCAATTTTATTGAGAAAAAAAGTAAGCCACTGACTTTTTACAAAGTTAAAAAAAATCCGATTAAGCAATTAACAGTGCAACTTTTTAGTTCTCTAATTTTTTAAAAATCTAGCTTCGTTATCGAGAAAAAATTAAAACCACTTAAATTTGTTCTAACCAGTACCCATAAGACTACATGGTAAAAAAAAACAAAACTAAAAATTAACAATTATTGGTCTTAAAATAAATAAGCAGTCGTGTATTTTATTGAAAATCGTCATTTTTATTATTTACTCAGGTCAAAATGGTTTACTTTTTTAAATTTTATATTCGATATTATGCTGTTTATGGATACTTTTTAGTTTCACTTAAAGTTACTGAGTTACTCAAGGTTGCATTTTTATTTGGAAAAATATAAAAACTTTATAAAAAGTCAGTGACGTACTTTTCTTTTCAATGATATTTGCTGTGACATACCTGGACCCAATAATTTTTATCTAGGTAAAGCTTGTGTTCCAAATTTCATCCATCTCAGTTAAAGCGTTTTTTAAGATATTTAAAAAATACCACTTTTTTAAAAAACTTTAACTCCCTGTATCTTAGAAATAAAGCAAATCCGGCCCTATGTTGATAAAAACGTTTTTTTTTGTTCATGAAAAGAGATTAAAAAATCACCCCTTAAGTTTCGTACCGTAGTTAGGAGACACTCTGTATATGAAAAAGGAATCCCTTTTTTCCGAAAGTTAAGAAAAGAACAATTGCTCTTTAATTTACGTAAATATTACTTGCCGTTTTTCGGTGAAACTCGATGCCGTTTAACTGAATGATGGTTTTCAGTACGATTAGTACGATATCAACGGTCAGATTATTTCTTACCGTAAAACAACGAAGTGGTTCTTATAAAATACTCTTGCTTTTCGTTTTATTCAGCGTGGACCCGGTAGGCCAGTGTAAGTCCTATAAGGTAGGCGAAACGAGAGAGATGGTCTCGGTGAATGACATGAATTTGAATGACAATTTTGCATTTAACAGCACCTTTTAGACAACGTGGTGGTGCCACCACGGACGCTATTTTTAAATAACTACTTCTGAGTTTGAAATCAAAAACTCTGTTTACTGCTCTACCACGCAGATGATAACATATCTTTTTTAAATATGATTATAATATATGCATAGTAATTAGACAACAATACTTAATATAATAACATCTATTCATTAATTCCGGTTTAACAGAAGGTGGCGTGAGTTTTGATATTTTAAAGGCAATATTTAGTATATTTTTAATACCTAAATTTTACAAATTATTCCTAATATTAAATCAAAAACATATAAGGAGCTCCAAATCAAAACGCAGTTTTTAACAAAAACAATTTTTACCTCGCGTTTTATTATTTATGTTTGAAAAGTTTTGTAATCGAAATACATATCTGATATTATACTTAAATATAGGAGCATAACATGTTTTAAATAAAAATATATACATTTTTTAAAATTCGTAAATAGAAGTTGCTCAGTAAAAATAGGTATTTATCTTGTTCAAATGGTCCAATATTATTTATTTGCACTAAATAACAAAAGGTTACATATCTAGAGAATCGGCAGCAGGTCACATTTTAAAATTCCAATTTGAGTAAAATTGGTAAAGTAGCAAGTTGTCTTTTTACGACTACATATTAAATTTTAATGATATTCGTTTATATTCCCAAATAACAGCAGAGCATGATCGTGGTCATTTGAACAAACAATATAGGTACTGTGAGATGAAGTAGGTTTCAACAAACTTATATAAAATTGAGTGGTCTGTTTTTGAAAAAAAAATGTTCGAGCACGTCGATGCTTATTTTTGCCTTCCGATTTTTTATGGTAGAATAATGTGACCCAAAAATAAGCAACGTTTATTATATAAATCTAATAAAATATTTCAAAATTTTGCATGTTTTATGTACCATGTCCCATATTATCTACAGTTACCTATGAAAGGTTTATCATCGATTTTATTTAAAATTTGTAACGGAGCGTATGTTAAAAAAAAAACATTTACATTTTCTACAATCTTTTGACAACCCAGAAAAGCTAAAAGCCTAAATACTAACGTACCATGTGGTCTTCAGCAAGGTAAAAGGAAGTTTGTTAACACGGGACTTGAAAACTTGAAGATTTAAAGGGGAAAGGAAGACCTCCGCGAGATGCAGGTTTCACGATCTAAAAACTCCAGAAAACTTAGCAAATAAAAATGCTTTAATACGTCGATTTTAACTTGAGGGTCAGGGTAGCCCAAAAATTAGCAACTGCCATTAAATTAATTTTTTTAAATGAAAACAACACCAATTTTATTACTTCTTACTTTAACCCAATTGCGGTAAAGAAAATTATAACATTAAAAAAATTATTAAAAATATATGTGTTTACAGACAATATACTTTGATTTTTTAATCAACAGCAGTAAATAACAAAGGTAAATTTTGGTTTAATTAATTTATTTTTACAGAGCTTTATAAAAAGCACATAAGCAACCTTTAAATTCTAGGGCTCTAGCAAAAAACGCTTGTGATGCGTAACCCCTTTATTAGGTTTAATATTGTCAAAAACGCATATAAAACAAATAAAAAGTGATAAAACCCAACCGTTTATATTTCGTACATGTACGTAACAAATACCCACAATATTTTTATAGAACAACCCGGAAAAACATCGTATAAATTTAAAGGCGGGACGGTTTTTCGGTCACGTCACGGAAATATCTTCGCATGGTTTCGCCAATTTCCTAAAATATCTCCAGTCTGTCGGTTCCTTCTCAACTTCATTCTGGATGTTTTAAACATGTTTTTGTATGATGTACGGTTATTGCTTTTGAAACAGCCAAGAAAAACTATTTGCCTTTGGCATGAAATACATATTTTTTATTTAATTATTAATTTATACGGTATAATTATTGCTTGAAGATGATTTTAAACAAAATTTATTATGCATTAAATATTTCAATTTTAAAAATTATTGTCATAAAGCGTATTTAGAAAATAAGTCCACAAAATTTTACACTAAAACGTTATTGACATAAAATTGTCATTATTTATACTTAATCCACTTTTAAATTCACGATTTCATTCAGGACTTACTTTTAATCGAATGTAAAAGAATTTAACTATCTTTTAGGATCACCTCTTTAGGAAGTATGTACTTATCAATAGTAAGTACAGATAGGCTCCTTCTCAAAAAATCCGACTGCTGACTTGATATTGGCAGTAGAGGAAAATTTTCAAGACAAGAAATTTACAACTTTTTTTCTATTTTATTTTTAATATAGATATTTCTTTTTCGAAAATTATCGTTTTGTTTATTATTTATTTTATTTTTAACAATTTAAACAAAAATAAATGAAAATAATATTTAGACCAAGTTTTACTTTTAAAAATTTGGTTTAAAGCAAAGTTTATTTTTTGGTCTTTTAACAATTTGACGCCTTTTTTCACAAAAAAAAATTAATGATTAAAAAAATAGTCGAGACAACTGTATCAAAAATTTGCATGACGTTAATTGCATAATATGCATTTAATGGTGTAATTTTTTAAAATTTTAATGCAATAAAATAATTGGGCTTTAAAATCCAGTTATGACACAGTAAAATAATTACAGGTAGCCCATAAGTGTGTTATGACTTTTTTAAAGACTTTTTGTTATTTTAGTGTCATATTCTATCTAATTGTAACCACCCTTTCGCACATATCAGTGTTGCAGAATACACTGTATTTACACAGATATGTGGCACAGCCGGCTTAAACTGCCCTTCGAAACTGGGCGAAATACTACAAAATGGTTTGCCATTAACTTCTATGAGGTAACAAACGTTTAAAAATTTTGATGTGTGACCCAGGATAGAACCTAGGTCTTTTCGGTGAAAGATTGGAACGAACTACACCACGCAGGCCACTTTGTATTGCATAAAAATTAAACTTTGTTGCTGGTTATTATTTAAAACCCACATTTTTTGGCATATATAATGATAAAAATGTTCCCTAGATAATGTAAGTGCTCACAACAATAGGCCCTCAGCCATGTATACCTAAAGCTGCGTCTAGACTTGCAACAATTCACCAAACATCCATCCAAACAAACTGACAAGCTCTGAATCACCGCGGAACCCACCCAAGCCCTTAGAACGACGTTAATTCCGTCTACGTCTACGTCCGCGTTATGTGGGGCTATATGGCGCACTATTCGGCACCGCGAATTGTTGCAAGTCTGGACTCAGCATAAAATAGCAATTTTTGTTGCAAATAGATTGTATTTAAATGTTTTTATTTAAATTTTTCCGGATGTTATAATTTATTGTCAACATTTGCATTTTTGTGGAAATTCCCGCGAAATTATTTAAAACGCTGCATAGACCCATGACGTAATTTAAGTGTGCCTACGTCACAAAAGCTACAAGGTACGAATCCCTTTTCTATTGCTTTTTCTTTGTTGGCATATTTATTTACCGTGGCTCTTTCCACATAGGAACTGGCAACATTGTCAAGTTTGAAATCGAAAATTGTTTAATAAATTTTAATCAACTTTAAAAATTATTTACAAAAAATCTATAATCAATTTGGAAAAATTTAAATTTTCTCGGATTGGTGTCGTATTTAACTATTACCTAAAATAGTTTTTTGCCATTTTGAAATTTTGGCTAAAAACATAATACTTATTTTTAATATTTAGCAATGTGTGGAGATTTTTCACATCTTACAATTTTTGATTTCGTAAGGTTTTTTTAGTTCTCGTAGTTTACGAGGTACAGGGTACAAGGTAAATTGCGTAAGATACTTGAATTTTGGTGTTTGAAGTAGCATTTTACACAGACCTTTTAAAATCACCTTGTATATTAACCGCAGGTCTTTCTTTTTCTAAATTTTTAACAAACTGGCTCAACTCTTCGGCGCTAAAATGTTTAGTATATTTTATAAATGATATTCTTTACTTTTCTGGGTTATTATTTATAGAAAGATACAACCCACGTTAACGTTTGGGGTAAAGTAACACAACGAATAGCAGAACCAAGATATATTTACTTAAGACATGCGATGTTGTGGAATCAGCTAAAGGTAATGGCTTCTGCAAATAAATGGTTGGGTAGGGAAACAAAATTGGCAGTTGGTAGCGGTTGTTTAAAGATGTACACACATTAATCTTACGACGGGTTTTGTTTCCTTATTTTTCCTTAGTTTATAAAACTTTATTTTTCGTCAAAGATAAAAAGTACATACCGGGTGTCAACAAATTTCTTGGACAAGCCATTACTCCTAGAATTTTAGACATATCAACATGGGACTTAGTATGGGTAAATGATTTGAGTAAAAAAAGTTTTTTAGCGTGTTTTTACCTTTCAGTTACTTCCGGTTTTACCGGAGTCGCCTTTAAATTTGAACTTTTAAATGGATCGCCTTGTTTATTTAATTTTTTTAGATTTATAGAGATTTCTGAGATAATTTTTAGAATTAATGTGATATTTTAAAAAGTTTTTAGGCCTACTTGATGTTTTGACCCTATGTGAACTTAAAAATATATTCGAAAAGTTTTACTGACTAGTACGAAAGATAGAAATAAACTAAATAGACCAGTGACATTTTGGCGCCTAACTATTAATTTTTAAATGGCAACTTTTTTAGACAAGCACTTTTTCAAAAAGAGGATTTTTAAGAAATAAAAAAATAAAATCCAAGATGGCTGCTGCTGCAAAATGATGAATTACATATTTTCCTTTATATATATATATATACATATATATATATATATATATATATATATATATATATATATATATATATATATATATATATATATATATATAGATAGAAATTTCAAGCGCTCAACGATTTTAATTTTTGTCATGAATAAACTAAAATATCACTTTTGTTAATTTAAACTTCACATTTAAGGTTAATTTTTATCATTTGTACTAATTTTCTACAATAAATGTTTTTTTTGTTTACGGAAATATATAAAGTTTATAAAAGCAGCTGCAAAGGAGCCCACATGCTGCTTTTAAAATTGTGCACCATATACAATAAAGTATGAGTTTTTAAAATTCTCTGGTCACAAATTTATTATTATATTGCTTACTTCTGTGATATAATTAAAAAAGTTTACATATTATTGTCGGCAAATTGCCTATTTAAGAAAACTGCTTTTTATTTTGCATTTATAATTAAGAAATAATTAATTAGTTGAGTTCAAATAGGTATACTTTAGGAATATCTTTATAAGAAGAAAACATACTTGATCGATTTTTAAAGCCTAATTATATGATATTGTATAAAATACTTATATATATTTACTTATCATTATTCAAATATTATATAAAATTGCAGTTGGGCAGAGCACTTAAACTTTTAACATACGTGAAATTATGCATATCCTAATTAGGCATTAGTACAAAATTTTTGAATAAGCAATTAAATTATGGTTAAATAAAATATAAAAATAGTTTTTGTTACCTAGAAGAGGGTAAGATTACTTAGTTAGGTATATTTGTATAGTATACGAAAATTTGGGAATCTTTTGGTACATTTCTACTCACGTTTGACTTGATTTGTCTTTAAAAAATAAATTATTTTATCAGTAATTTTTTGTACAGTGCATCCAATCTAACTTGTCAGCATCTTAAATGACTATAACTAACTAAAAATTACATATAATTACATATAATTACATATAATATATTTCAGACTTAAATGGTCATATTTACGAAACTGTTAATGATATTTTATATGTGGTATTTTTGTAAAGCCCTTTAAAAGACCTTTTTAATGGTGGTAATAATGTACAGGGTGTTCCATTTAAAAAAAAAGGTATGTCAATACATTCTGTTAATGAAATTGTTTTGTAAAATCTTTACAGTTTGATAATTCACTGTAGGTATATTTGGATTTTTGAATCATTTTTTTTAAGTTAGGGAATAAAAAGTTATAGCCATTTAAATTGTGAACAAGTTAGATTGGACGCGTTGTTCTTACTAAAAACAATAATTATTTTAGAACAATTATTAAAATGATATTTTTAAATACCGGTCTTTATATGAAGTTTGCGCAGTTGAAAAATTCTTTATCATTTTACATTTTTCAAATAAATTTTCCAAGTAATTTCTGGGAAATACCATAAGATAAATATTGTGCCAGTGCAGCCAGCAAGTATTACTTTTTATATTCCTTACTGTTCCATTTACTTTTCTCCAATTTTATGTAAACCAATGTTATATTCCAAGAAAACTTTAGATGTTTGAAAGTTGAGATGGGTTTTTCGAATAAATGAACTCCGATTCTTGATAAAAGAAATTGAAGTAAGTTTGTCCAAAAGTAGTTTTCTCTAATAAGGTTTTATACCTTATAGGTACCTATATAAATATATAATTGTTCATATTAAAGTTAATTTAAGACAAGTACTTACTTGCAGCGTGTTTTTTGGTGTGATCTTACCTGAAATGAAAATAGATAGATTATTTTTTTATATGTTTTATTTTAAAAAAATGAAATTTATGGATAAATTTTATAACAAGTATAAAATAAATATGTTGGTATATTTTTTTGCTTTTTTGCCCATCAGTTTACCGAATAAAAACGTTTTATGTTAAACATAGAAAAAGAAACACGAGAGGTAAATCACTGACGAAAATGTGTACACCAAAATTTCACTCTTTTTATAATCCCACCACAATGACACAAAATTCCACCACAAGTCCACACAATTTCATTACAGTTTCACCACAATTCCATCTTTTTAATTTAAGAAACTATTTATGTAAAGTGACAAATCAGAGCATTGTTTTTGACTTTTATGAAACAGTTCATAAAAAAATTAAAAAGCAAAAAACATGCTTCACCTTTTAAAAACCAACCTGGACGATTGCTAAAATACAAAAAGAGATAAAATTAAAAGATCTGGCAACGTTGACTACACCAAGATAATTGGACAAATTTACACAATTCCACAAAATTCCATTAAAATTCCACTTAAATTTACCCAATTTCACATATTTCGACATAGTTTCACACAATTTCATCTGCTTGTACACCACTATTTCTCAGTGGTTTACCCCTCGTTTTAACAAAGAAATCGCCATAGGGTTGCCTAAAAAATTATGGTCAAAGCTATGACCAATTAAATAAAATTAAAATTTTTGAGTGACCCGGTACAGTGTCAATATATCAGTAATTTTTTGCCAATTTAATAAATAGGGCTGCGGCTGTAAAAAAAAAAACATAAACTAAACTAACCCAACTAATACGTAAGTACGTATTTAAAAAATAAGGGTTGCCAATTATTCAAGTTGTCTTAAAAATTTTGAGGTTATTTTTTTAAATTAAATATAGCCACACGTAAAAAAACTTTGTACTTATAAGATTATTCTTTTTTCTTTAAGTTTTATAAAATAATCTTATATTCAATATATGTAGAGGGTGTTTCTAATCTTAGGTAAATATTTAAAAGTAAAATTTTTCAAATGGTTTTAAGAAGAAAAATCCTACAATTCTACAAGACTTCTTTTACGATCTAGGGTAATTAAATTGTTTTTCTTTATGCACTCTGTATTCTAAACATACTGAACCCGGTATTTAACCCTGGCTATGTTTTAGTTACGATTTTTAATAAAATTCTTTTCAAGTTACCTAACCTACAAATTTAAATGTTAAATATTTTTTGTTGATTTTGAAATGATAACGTATTGTTTTAATTTTATTAAATTTGCCTTTGCACCATTTAATGCACTATTTAAATTTAACATTTTCTATAATATTCTATTCTACTAACTGTTCACAAAACAAAACACTCTGATGAAAATGGTTCCATTACTTATTAGAAAAAATTAAGATTATGTTTAATTTTTTTATTATTCCACCCAAATATAGGCTATAAATGGGACACAAAGTACTAAAATAGTGGCGCAATTAGGGAAGGGGAAGCTGGGGCTTGGGACGGTAACTATTCACTTCATAGTAAAAGATGATTAAAAAACATTAGTTTTTTTGGCATATATAGGGTGTTTCTAAAAGGTGCGGAACAAATGCTAGAACTAATCCCTAAACCTAAAATATGACTTTCTAAATCAACTTACCTTTGCCCAAAAGTGGATGATTTTAAAGATACAGGTTTCAAAAGTTTATTTTGGTTTAAGTGTTTTATAAATAATTTTGTCAATACCAAATATATCCTTACAAAATTCAGCTCAGGTTGCTTTTACAAGGAAAACATTTAAATCCGTTATCAAACCTATTTTAAACTTCAGAGGGAGCCACCTGCGGTATCTTGCAGAAATTTAAAACGGAAAAACATTTTTGAGTCACTCTGTTTGTAACATTTAGATACAAATTCTTAGTTTTTAATATTTTTTACCCAAAAAGCCTCACCTAATACATTATGAACTAAGGGCCCTATACGCTCCTGGACAAAAAAAACGGACAAAATTGTTTTTGTTAAAATTCAATCTCACCTTTTTGTTTTTTAAACCAATTTTAATTAAATTTTTGTTTAGTAGAAGCTTTTTTCCATTAAAATTATTATTTAATATGGGGATTGCAAAAGGTTTTATATGATTAGGTGTTATACAGGGAAGAGCCAAATGTTGCATTTTGCCCAAATTTTCAAACACCCTGTGGAATAATTTATCGTCACAATTTAAAACCAGTGTATTAGATTTTAAAGGTCATTATTCTCTTTACTGCTTCTTTTTTAAATTATTTATATCAAAGTCTTTATTCTAAAAGGAAACAGAAATTAATAAAAAAGACAATATAATTTATGCGTAGTTATACTTTTTTACCTTTCCCAAAATTATAATTTTTACAATAAAAAAATCAAAACAGCTATTAGTTTGTTAAGTTGTTTTCGTAGTTTTTAAATCAGTAATCAGATTTTTGTGGTGTAATTAAAAAAAAGCACCCTGTAAATTATATCACCAGTAAAAAGATCTTTTAAAGACCTTAAAAAAATACTGCATTTGATATATACCTATCCCTATTAGTTTCGGAAATATGACCTTCCAAATGTTCGCAATTATATCATAATTAAATTGCTTTTAGAATAAAAATAACAATATATATTAAAAAAAGGAAATGTTGGGCTTAAAATCCAATACACTGGTAAAAAATTATGACGTTAAATTATTTCACAGTGTCTTCGAAAATTGCAACATTTAGTCTTCCCTGTATAACAGCGAATTCTATAAAACTTTTTTATTTTCCATACTAAATAATAATCCTAATAAAAAAAGCTACAACAGAACTAAAAATAAATTATAATCGGTCAAAAAACCAAAAACTTATTTAAGATTGAATTTGAACAAAATTTTGTTTGTCCGTTTTTTTGTTCAGGAGTGTAGTTTTCTTCAAAATTCTAGTCAATTTTGCAAATTTTATAATATACGTAAAATTTTATGTTTTTGCACCAGTCCCTCTCAACAGGACCAGAGATAGAGGTGTGAAGGCCCTGGGCAATGAGCCTGTAGGAGCCTCCTCAAGTACAAGTATATGAAATTTCTGTACTCAAAAAACTTAGATGAGCAAAAAGAAAAGGCCTTGATAATAAATAAGTTACGGAATTTTGTACCTAACAAAATTTTAAGAGCAAAAAAAAGGTCCTCAGCTATAATATTTCTTGATTTCTTTAAAGGAGACCCATAAATTCGTTGTGGTGGCCACTAATTTGTAGGGAGCCTCAGGGCAGTAGCTCTGCCTGCCCTCCTTAAATCCGGCCCTGTCTCCCAGTATTAAAGAATAAAGGCAAACCATGTATAAAACAAGTTAGCTAAATGAGAGTCATTGCCGTTGGTTTATACAGCAAACATGACTTCTAGGAACTCGCGGTTGGCATGTACAGTGTCTTTTCCAGGAAATTAAATTCGATTAAGCGTCGACGTACCGCGCGGCTAATTGCGGCACCTGGGGGCCATTTTACGAAATTGCAAAGTCGGGAGTCACGATAAACCAGCTTGTGTGCTCCATTAATACTTCCTTAGTTGGGATTTTTGTGCGCTGTTTTAAGTTTTTGTTCAGTTTAATTGATCTAATATTATATTGACTGCCGGATTCCTGAGAATTTAATTGTTACCCTTATGAAGATATCATTCCATTACTTCACAAAAAAATAAATGTTTTAATTGGTAATTTTTACATTACACTGTGTGCCTATGAAATTACTAGCAAAGTCAGACTTTTTTCAGAAGTGGTCCACGATTTTAAAATTAAATTTAATTATGTAGTCAATGGAATACCCATTATATTTTTTTACTCTTCAACTATCCAATAATTGTTCTTAATTTATTTACAATTATCGGATGAACCTCGTGGTTACGATAATGCCACTGCGCAAAGCTGAAAAGACAAAATTAATATTACATAAAAGCTTTCTTTTTATCTGACGTACATAATTTTCATTTTATATTTTGTCACCCACTTTTAGTTTTAACCAAGAAGAATAGCAAAAAAATAATTTGTTTAAAAGCTTTATACTTTTTTCATCTATTAACTTCTGAGCATAAAAAAACAAATGAATATCAAAAACTCAAGAAAAATAAAAAGGTAAACTTTTTTAATGGGTACCCTGTATATAATGTCACCATTAAAAGAACTTCTTAATAAACATTACAAAAACACAATAAATTGAATATATCTATCCTTAATAGTTTCGGAACTATGGCCATTTAAATCTGGATATAATTTACATTATATCTATAGTCTCAGCTTAGTGCCGCCCGTAGAAAGACATAATGAAAATTAAATTTACTATTTTTCAGATATTTCTAAAAGCACTAAAAATAAATTTAATATAATAAATGTAGTATTTTGGTAACGCTCTTTAAAATACCTTTTTAATGATGACAGAATATATAGAGTGTTGAAAAAGTTGATCCCTTCATTTTTCTCGAGTTTTTGATCTTTATTTGTTTCTTTTTTCTTGTGTCAAAAGATAATAGATGAAAACCCATGACATTTTAATAAAGAGCTTTTTTTCTATTCTTCGTGATTATAGTTAAAAGTGAGTAGCAAAATATGAATGAAAACCTTGTATTTTTTTTGGTAGAAATATTAATTTAGGTGTTTCTTGAGACTTTCCTAAACATCATCATTTTAATAAAGATCCAAGCTATTTACTCAATAATAAAAATGACGATGTCGAATTTTATTAAATTATATTATAAAAAAAAAAGTTTAACAGCATGTATCTTCCAAACAATTCATTTCCGGACTTATTTTTAATAAAAACCTTTTTTCACCACAAGTAGAAACCACCCTGTATATTAATTAAAATTTTGAAAAGCAAACATTTGATTAAAAAGTAGCTATTTATTATACAAGGGAGTATGAAAATGTCATATTACCCGCCATTTTTATCGTTTTGTTCAGGTTTTTAAAACTCATAGTTTTTAGGATATGAACTGTAAAATGTAAAAAATAAAAAATAAACTAAATATTAATATAAATTTTAGGTTATCTTGTCAATTAGATACAAAGTGCGATATAGATTTCTTAAATTTATTATCCCGTTTGTTCACTGTTTAAGAATTGTTACTACTAGTCCTCTCAATTTTGGTCCTGTATAAGGATATTTTAATTTTTAAATGGTACCGTTCAATAATGTTTTCGAAGAGAAATTTAGTCTTAATCCTTTCAGTCTAGTGAAAGTTGCGCAATCCCATTGTAAGATTTTATTATTCAGAGAACTAACGGTACATGTTTTAGGTGTTCTAAATAGGTGTTTACATTGACTAATATATATCTATTTTTAGGTAACAAAAAGTTCTCAGAAAATATTTTGACAAAATTGTAAAACAGACTTCTAACAAAATAGATCGATGCAAATGTGTTTGGGATAATTTTATATCTATAATTTTACTAATTGTTAAGGAGTTTTGACAGACAGACAAAAATTACCGGTGCATATTTTATTTTACTTTAACTATTAATGTTTTTGAGTATTCAGTATTTATTAATTGTCAAAATATCAATGCAGTTTACTAAAGTAGATCTTTCTGTACGAGGAACCCACCACCAATTTATAAGACATTTCTTTAGAAAAAAATATATGGTTATGTAATGGCTTTCAAACGTCATTTTTGACATAAAAATTTAAAATAAGTCAAAAACAGTTGGACTCTTAGCTACTTTACATAAGATATGTTTAGAATTTTAGGCAGAATTTAAAAAAATAATATATAGGATGTTCCATTCAAAATAAGAAAGTTGACAATAACTTCGGGTATATTCGGAAGTGGTAGAACTGTAAAAAAATTAGTAATTTCATCTTCCTATATCATCCGAAAGTGGGTTAGGTTTTTGATCTACATATATGTCAGTCAGTCAATGGAAAATTGAGGACTTTTGGACCTTTATATCTTTATAACCGTGTGAGCTAATTTTATGAAATTTGGACATGTATTTTCCTGTGTTTACGTTAAATAGATTAGGAGGAGGTGGTCAAAGCGGCACCAAGTGGTTCGTGTAATACTACACTCGGCACTGTAGCCACTTCCTTTGCTTAAACTTGGCTTGACACGCTACCGCGTGTCTGGATATGATACTAACATGTCTTGTGTGTTATAGTAATTTTTAGAAAACCATAGTATTACCAAAAATGATTTTTTCTGCCTAATCAAACTAATTTTCAGAAGAAATAACCAAAATGTTACAGGACCTATAGTCTTCGGGCCATTAATGAATTACTTTATGATAGTTAAAATTTAAAACCTTTTTAGGGGTTTTCTATTGACGAGTCTACCACGAATATTCATACCGCCATCCATAAAACCATAAGGCCCATTGACATTTTTTGGGTATTGAATTGGGTGGGTTCCGTAACTTTAATCGTAACGATTTTTTAGCACAATATTTAAAAATTGTATGCAAAACATTGTGTTAAAGTTATCCAACAAAAAAAAGACGCATTTGCCCGGTCCGACACCCAAAACATTTGACGCTGCCAGGCTGGGTTAACGCGCCGCTTCCATATATGGTGCTATAAATATTCGTGGTAGACTCCTCAAAAGGATCCCCCAAAAGGTTTTACAAGTGTTATTATCGGGAAGTGAATTTTATTACTGGCCCATGGACTACTGGTTTGTTGTTTTTCTTTTTCTATAAATCCTATAATTTAGCCACGCAACAACCCTGTTGTAAGTAAAATCACCAGAGATTTTTTTTAACGAAATAGACACAATTTCCCTTTACACTTAATCTACGCTTTATCTCTGAGTTCCGTTCCTTAATCCCCAGTTACGGAAAATGTATTGCCTTAATTTCCGCTTAACGAAACTGGTGGCATATGCATTGTCTTAAAATGTTCAACATTGAAGTAACTTCAAATAGTGCTGTGTGGTAAAAGTCATTATTTGATTAGATCAAATGGCTAAGGGTCACTATAAGGATAACTAGGTGTTGACATTTAGGGCTTAATAGATTATAGTGATTGCACCTTAATTTGCATTCAGGGGTTTATATATTTAAGTCTTTAAGTATCTAAGTCACGAAATGTGTCCCAGGAAAATAGTTATTTTAGGCAAATGGATTCTGTCTAGGCAAATGCTTTTTGCCTCGGCATAAGACTTAATCCAAACAATTACTATTTAAAAGCCATTTCCATAGTTAATGACATTTGCCGTGGCCCTTGTTTGGCAAATAACTGTGATATATTTAATAACACATTAGGCGTACAGTGTGTTTGCAAACTACAGTAACACGTGTAATTTGGTTGATTCGAAGCGCTATAGACGTTCATGCAAAACTGTCACATTGGGCGGTACTGGCTAGTTATGGTTGGTAAAATCTTTTTATTTTTTTTAAATTTGCTATTAAGGAATAAAAAAATATGTTTAACTAACCATGACCCTCCCACCAAAATTAACAGTTTTGCATGACCGTCTGGTTAAGCAAATATTTTTATTTGTCTAAAAATTGCTTAAGTAAATATAATTAAATGCTAATTAACTAGTAAAATAGCATTTGCCTAGGCAATTAACATTTAAAAATAAAAATACACTAGTTGTCCAGGTAGAAATCATTTGCCTAGGCAAAAGCCATTTCCCCAAATTAACCATTTGACTGCGACATATACATAATTAATGTATTAATGTGATTTAATACTGCCGTCCAACGGAAAAACACCGTATGTAACATTTTTTTTATTAGTTTTTGATATTTTCGTATTCTGTTAGCTTAAATCTTTCCATTGTTTGCAAAAAATAAATAATATTTTTATAAAAACACTGCTTACAAATTTTTTGACATTTTGTACGTATGCTTAAAAAACGGGGTTTTAAACTAAACAATAACTTTAGGAGTTTTTCTAAGATCGACTTAAAATTTTAAGAATATATTCTTTAAATGTTCAACAATAAGATAAGACAAAAAAATAATTTAATTTACAAACCCTTACCTCGCCCTTAAATTTATATCTTATATGTAAATGGCAAGGAATTTTATGAGGCAAATCTTTAAAAACCATTTTCTCAAAAGTTTTAAAAATGCACATACGGTGTTTTTCCGTTGGACGCCAGAATATGATTCATTTCCCACGGCCCTTGCCCATGCTCATTATCCACGGTCCCTATAAGGTGCTTTGTTCGTAAATACGGTAATGTATATGTTTTCGTCAACCTCTTTATCCAAATATGACTCTTTCGCCTTAATAGGTTCGTTAAATTAAATAATACTTAAATTAATCACATTTAAAAAGAAATTCTTAGTACGCTATAATATTGCGTATGCCATGACTAACAAATAATCAAAAATCAGAAACAATAAACTTATTGTTTGTGTCGATATAAATTAACAATAGAGTTTTTTTAATATCTTTCACTGATAAATCAAAAGTCGTAGAAAAAGTGTTGTATTCAACTTGCACGGAATACCTATTTCCCTCTTGTATGTCTTACAAAACCATCATCCTCGTGGGAAATAAGTAAGATTCCGTGCTCGTCCCATATTATACTATTTTTCTACGGCCGTATGTAAAGTCTAAGCCAAAGATTTCTTACCTAAATAGAGAATTTTAAGTCAGAGACACCAGTGTTTCCCCAATAATAAATTTCCACTAAGCGAAACTAGGAAGCAAAGCTTATTTTAGTGTGCTCTACTACAATCTCATGAATATCGTCCCTAAGATGTTTCCAATATTTCATACATTTTTAGTGAAATCAATCTACCTACATAACTGCAATATTTCTGTTTTACCCCACTTATAGTGTACGTAGCGATAAAAAAAAAACACACGCATACTTTCTTTTATTGTATATAGTTTTTTTATTTACAAGATATGGTCAACATACAGTAAAAAATGTATTTTCAGTTGTTTCTTTAAGTCATTAGTTACTTTCAGTAACTAACCGAAATTACCCGATATAGGTAAACAAATACTGGAACTCTGATCTCATGTGTACACAGGTAGGAAAAAATATTAATATATTATACTCTTATTTTATCACTTAAAAGATAATTCATACAGACGCGAAAAGCGAATTGCGAAAGCGAATATTTGACCAAAAAATTCGCATTTTTTTATGTTCATACAGCTGCGAAATTTCCGAAATTCTAGGCAACAACATAACCTACAAATTTCTATATTGTTTTATTTCGGTGGTGACGCTACGCTGGGTTCTTTTAAGATTTTCTTAGTTTTTTTTTAATAATATAATATTTCTCTGTTGTTATGAATAAAGAATATGGCAGATTTATTTGGCAACAAAGACGTAGAATTTCTGAAAATTTACCAAAAAAGAAAAGGGCTAAAAAAGTTAATATAAATTTAAATCAAAAAACACAAAATACTTAATAAAAATAAACACAAAAATAACGTTTCAAACAGCGAATAGAATGACATAATAATAACAGTAACAAAATTGTTTTTAAAATGACATATGACAAATAACCTCTTGTTTTTACGCATGTGCGCACGCAAATATTCGCCAGAAATTAAAATGATCTTAAGTTTCCCGCACACTAGATTTTAAATCTTGCGAATTCGCAACGTCTTTAAACTACCTTAATTTTAAATTGCCCGCCTTTAATTTTATTTGAAAGTTACCATGAGAATAAAATTCGCGTTTCGCAATTCTCTTTTCGCGTCTGTATGAACTAGCTTTAAGTCGGTCCTAAGTAACGACAGAAAAAAAATAGGCAAAAACGACACTGGTATTTTTATTGTCAGGCAAAACACAACCGAAACTTGAAAATTTTAACATCAGCAAAAAATAAACAGGCCAATCAGGAACTAACGTTTAAGTCTGTTGGAAGAAAGTCTAGTTCTGCAATTATTACAAAGCCAAGATATGAATACTACAGTTTATAATAATAGTCCCTGGGCCAGTAATGAAATTGACTTCATAATAATAATACTTTTAAAATTTTTAAAGGGGGATCCTTTCGACAAGTCAACTACGAATATTTAGACCGCTCGCCTACTAAGACGACTAGTCGCGACGCGTCGCTTAATGGGCGAGCACCTTTATATGGAAGCAGCACTTTAACCCAGCCTGTCAATGTCAAATGTTTCAGGTGTCGGACTGGGCAACGCGAACTTTTTTGTTGGACAAGTTTACCACAATGTTTTACATGCGATTTTTAAACATTGTGCCAAAAACCGTAAGGGGTTACAGTTCCAAAACCCACCTAATCCGGTACCCACAATATGTCTATGGGTCTTATGGTTTCGTGGACTGTACCAGCACAATTTTTGTTAAAATGATTAAAAATACATGTAAAAACATTGTGGAAAACTGGTCCGACAAAAGTGACGCATTAGCCCAGTCAGACACCCGAAATATTTGACATTGACAGGATCGGTTAAAGCTCCGCTTTCATATATAGCTGTATAAATATTCGTGGTAGACTCGTCAAAAAACTCCCCCAAAAGGTTTTAAAAGTGTTATTATCATAGAGTTAATTTCATTACTAACCTAGGGACTATCCCTAATAATACACAATGTTTAGAAAACGTCGTTTAAGGTACACTTTAGGTCCCAACGTTCAAGACTAAAAAAAGCGTTTACAAAACGTCTTATATAAACGTAATTACAAACGTTTTTTAGAATCTACATAAAACGTTTTTATTGACCATATTCTAAACTTAAATAATTAATGAAATGAAATGAATAAAAAAAGTCTTTGCACATTAAAAATTCTTTAATAGTACTATTAAGGATAAGATATAACCTTTTTTTTGCATAACTCTAAAAGTTGTTCCTTGGAACAATATTCGAGGAGCATTATTCGTTAGGAACGTACCCAGGGAATCCTTAATTTTAGCTAGGAACGCACCCCTAAATCTTCGGTCATAAGTGAATGACATTGCAAGTTGTAAAATTGCATTTTAGTGAATTTTATACGATTAGTATTTCTTGATGTGCTGTTTTCCTTTAGTATTTTGTAATGTGCTGTTTTTGTGTCTTGTTTTACTAAAATTATTAATCCAACTAACTGATAATTATGGTAGTGCTGGTGGAGTGCTTTTTATTTCTGTACTCTTAAGTGTAAATGTGAACACAAGTAATTTTAAAATTTGATATGCACTCTTATTTTTTTGGCCATAACTGTATATAAATATAAGTTGTGTATAATGTGGGTTTTTTAAATATAATTTAATAAATAAGGTTATTTCTGCCTAATCTGGAATAAAAGTAGTTTGTTATTTAAATGTCAAAAACAATCACATAAAATATAAGCTGAATTTATTCAGACAAATAACATAAAAATAAAATAAGAATAACCAATTAGAAGTTCCAAATAAAGGTTATGTGTTCAATCTGTGAATTCTAATTGGATATTCCTTTTTTATTTTAATGTTATTTGTCTGTATAAATTTGCAATACAACATACAAAAACATTTTTAAAACGTCCCAAAAAACTGTCAAAACCTGTTTCTAGAACGTTTTAGATGCTATAAAAACGTTTAGTAAACGTACAAAAACTTACTATGACAACATTTTTAAAACGTCCCAAGAAAACTTTAAAAACCTGTTGCTAGAACGTTGTAGGGAACTATAAAAAACGTTCTGTAAACGTACAAAATAAGCGTTTTTAAAACGTTGTTTTTGCCGACACAAAACTTTTAAAAAACGTTTAAAAAACATTCACGAACTTTTGAGAACTCTATCGTACGTTACCCAAAATCTACTTAAATGTTTTATAGACGTTTATAAAACCAACTTGTGTTATAAGGGATAAGAATAAAGGTAATTCGTTACAATTCCTATAGTTAAATTTGGTCAGTTAGTAATATCTTTTCTTAAAATGTATTTTTTCCTAAACTGTACGTTACTTTATTCTTTATTCTGACAAGTAAACCAAAGCATATTTTGTTAATAAATATGTTTCCACTGAATAAAAGAATACTTAAATAATTCTGGGTAAATAAATTTATTAATTAAATTTAATACTTACAATAATATTTAAAAACTATTTGAATGATAAAAGTTTCTTCCTATGGTCTTTGTTTAACTTCTTTATTATTTTATAGATATACTTTTAAAAAAAATTTACTATTATGTTTAGTTAAATTATTAGTCAAACTTAAAACCTTATTTCATAGGTCGAACTAATACAAGAAAAAAGACAATAAAATATAGACAGACAACAATCTTTTATAAAATTTTGAAACTGCCCAGTCTCGTACATGAACTTATCCTAAAATCCAACTTTAAAAATTTGTATTACTTAGCAATAATTATTCTTAACATACTGAAACACTTTGTTCGAATAAATTTGACCTCAACATTATTCTGCTTCGAACACATACACAGTAGTCTACTTTTATTATCTATCGTATGTGGTATCATATTTTAGAATTTTTACCCCAAAACTTACTCAATATTTTATACATAAACTCTATTATTTTTGCAGGAGCAGAACTACATTACCAGAAATCCCCTGAATGCCATTCAACTGAAATGAGTCGAAGATCGTGTCATTTCTATTCGACTTTCCGACTGCAATATGCAACAGAAACAACGCCATCCAGGTCAAGTGTTGGTTTCGTTGCCATGCGCCGACACATTTAGGCACCCGATCTATACAAAGAAGTGCTTCGGCAGCCATCTTGGACCTTAATACAGAGACAGATAAGGGGATTTAAGAGTATCAGATCGGACGACGAGAGAGACGGAATAACACAGGTTGTATAGGAGAAAGAGAAATCGAGAAAATAAAAGGATAGAAGCTTATAGATGATCTTATTTAACAAACTTTTTAAATATTATGTCCCTTTTGGGTTAAATTTGATAAAGTTAGGAAAGAGCGTCGGCGGTGTCTGCTATTATCTCGTTATTTTCGTTTTGTGTCGAAATTTTTGTTAATTAAAGGAAAATTATTTTTATGGTAAAATAAAGGATGTTTTTAAAAACCGTGTCAAAAATATTAAAATGTTATAACAGGAAGGGATGCTAAAGAAGCTGTATTAAGACCCTAATTCTTTAACAAGTCGGCGAGACAATTGACTAAATATACTTGATTTTATTGACAGTATTAGGTTGGGAGTTTCATACCGCAACTAGGTAATTATTAAAAACTCAAATAAACGCATTGAAATCGCGTAAGTGTAAGCAAGAAAAAGATAAAATACAACATCGGTGCTTATAATACACAATTAAAACTTAGTGCAAATAGTTTTAATAAAACCAAAGTGTAGATTTAGATTTTACATTAAAAACAATTGCCAATAAGCTAATAATGTTTTTCTTTTGTTATATGGCTCTAACTAGGTAGAATCTTTTTAAAAATTATTTATTGGTCAATAGTTCTTGAAATAATTTTCTAATTTATATTATACCAATTACTAAAAAAACAAATTAGACTAGTATCTATTCTTAACCTAGAGTAATATATTTTTGTTTTGTGTTTTCTCAAACAAGAATAAACAAAAATATGCTAAAATTAAATTTTAACAGATATTTACCAATTAAAAATTTTGCTTAAAAATAAGTGAAGTTAAAGGCAAAAAATGTTGTAAGTCATAACGTAAGCACTACTACCGTAATAACGATTATTAAAAAAACTAATACCTCTTTTTTTTGCATGGGCTACTGTAAAATTTTGAGAGTAAATTACAAAAATTTGGAACTTCATGGGTTGTCGTGGTTCATTAAAATAATCCCACACTTTTATATATTTCTAATAATATTGTAAAACGCAAATTTATTTTTTGACAAATATACAGGATGTTCTTACTTTCTGATGAGTTTTTAGTGCAGTGAGATAAAAGAGGTATACCTAGAAATGCAATATTTTTAAATATCGCCCTGTACCTCAGAAACTATTTAGAAGGTCTATAACGGCTTTGTTTTTATCATTTTTTTAGTTGAGCAGTAGCTTGGATTAGCAAAGCCATAAGGTTCTACCTATATTACAAACCGGCAATTGCAACCAAAATTGATACACTATATACAGGGTCTCCGACTATATTTTCACCCATTTTGAATGCTAATAACTTTAAACAACTACAGTTATTATAAGGCGGTTTGCGTGGAAAGCCATAGATTTTTTAAGGTTTTTTTTATTATATCCTTGACATTTGGTTGTAACATTTCGTTAACTCCAGAACAAAATGGCCGATTTTCCGATATAGAGCAACTTTGTTATTTTAAATGAAACACCATGTATATTTTTTACCACCATTAAATTTGGTCTTTTACCTTTAAAAAATGTAACATATGTAATGTTTAGTGCAAAAATTAATTGACCGCATGTCAATGAAGAATATTATTTGACAATAAAACTTTGCTCCATACAAGGCTACACAAAGAAAATTCGGCATCAAAGCTTTAGGATATTCACAATATTTACAAAATAGGTATAATAAAAAAGGAATCTTAATTTACTGAAACTATTATTTTGTGAATAACGTTAATCTTAAAGCCGTTTTTTTTCTGTAACCTTGTACATAGAAAATTTGTATTATTAAATAGTGCTCTTACATGCCATGTAGTCAATTTTTAGAGATCAATAAATCCATTATTTTTCAAAATTACCATAATATATGTTACATTTCTTTAATAGAGGAAAGACTGTATTTTAAGGTGGTAGAAAATATACATGCGATTCCATTTAAAATAACAATGTTGACCTTTACCGGAATTTTGGCCATTTTGTTTTTGTGTTAATGGAACGTCACAACCAAATCACGAGGATATGATAAAAAAATCTTTAAAAATCCAAGGCTTGTGGTGAAAACCGCACCTTAATAGCTTTATTTGTTCTTAAACTTATTCGCGATAAAAATGGGTCAAAATATATTCGGACACCCTGTACTTTATATAACAGGAAATTAAAAATATCGCTTGTAAAATAATAAGGTGCAACTAAGTGGTTTAAATAACACATATACAAAGTTAATTTAGTCTAATTAGCCCATATGCATATGCAATTACAACAAATTTACATCTGTTATAAATATTGAAAAGTCTATAAAACTTACAATGTCTGCAATTTTCTCATACATTGTAGCTGATTTCAATTAAACTAGCCTATTTGTTAAATATAATTTATAGCTCTACAAATAAAAACATTACTTTAAAACAATGTTAAATATCAAAAGGTTAATTTTATTGCTTTAATTAGTTTGTACATTATGCCCGCTCTAATCGGTCATACAGTGTTTGCAGCGTTTTAAAGCAGCATATATTTAAATTTAACCAACAATAACCTAACTATAAGCGCCTACCGTTCCCTCCTATTTCTTTTTTGATATTCACATTAGGATTAGTACTTAAAGTACTACTGTAAAGAACTATATAAAAATGTAAGAAAAAAAAGAACGAAAAGAAAATAAAAAAAAGAAAACAAAGAAAAAAAGAAAAAGAAAAAAAAGGAAAAGGATAAAGATATATAAAAACGGAAAGAAAGAGAGAGGGACAGGTAGAGGAGGAAAAAGATAGAGGACAGAGAGAGAGAGAGAGAGAGATAGAAAGAGAAACAGCAAAGAGTCAATATTTACTTAACACAATTTTTACCTGTTTTTACGTAGACGGTCTCTAAAATTAAACATAATGCTATTTAAACAAATAATATGCAACGTTTTAGACACCAAAAAACACTTGCATGTTTATACACATTTTTAAACTAAAATCACACTACAATACTGTAATCTATAGTATCTACGTCGGTCATTCAACCAAAGTTATTAGAAGGAATGTAGACCCTAAAATTTCCAAGTGAATACTATCTCCCTTATTGCTTATAGGGTTTAGTGGGGTAAACTACTTAAGGAAATGTCCCTCTTTGTTTTCGTTTGTGTTTATTCGGAGATTTTAAGCATTTTTTCTCTTTGCTAATAAAATAAGATAATATCAAAAATAAAAGAATGATATATTGGGCATAACCAAACACAATTATAGTTTTACTTGTATAAATTGTCTTCGGCATAACTAAATTTTAATTCATTTTTACATTTACTTGTCCAAGCACGCTAAAAATAATGGAAACATAAAAAGTTTGTTAACTTTTACAAAGTTTCTATTTTTCAACTCTTTAATCCATTTTGGGCACTTTTTTTGCTATTATAAAAATTATTTTTAAATATACCGATATTTTTAAAATATTTATAGCACTTTAAAAAAACCAAACAATATACGGTTTTTTCGTGTTTCGTAATAAACCTTAAATAATTCTTACAAATTTATAAACAATACATCAGTTGCGCAGGTATGGACTGAACTATACCTATACTATACTTTGATAAATACCTAGGACTATACTCATATTTCTTAACTAAATATTTAAAAAAATGTGACAAATAATGTCAAATTTTTCGGTTTCTTAAAACCTATAATAATGTTAAAAAGTTAAGTAACAACAATTAAATAAAACTAGTTATTTTAGTAAGCTGAAATTTTGATTACTTTTTTATGCTACTTTTGTAGAAGAAATATTTTAAAGATTTATTTAAACTTTTTTAAAGAGCTTATTTTTTCCACTGTATTGAAAAAGGATTAAATAGGATATTTAAAAAAAAATCATAATAAACAATTTTTTTTATAAATATTAACCAATTTAAAATAGCTTTAAATGATATTTCTATTTATTTTATTATGCTTGTATATTACCTCGTTTTTTTAAATTTATGTCTTTAATAATTTTATAAAATAATGTTTTTCTATTATAAAATTGCAGTTAAGTATCATAAGGCAATTAAGCAATTTTTATTGACGCCTTTATTGCTTCAAAATGTTGGCTCAGATTAACCCGACTAATTACCGTTCTTGAAAGCCAAATGGACTATTTAAAAATGATGTTTAAAGATTTCAAAAAAATCTGAATAGACCAATTGACCTTTAAAAAAATTGGTCATAATATTTAAAAAAATAAGTCTATTATTAATAGCTAAACGTATGTTATAACATTTATTATAAAGCAATAAATAATAAAAGTAATTTTAAAAAAAACCTACCAGTAACTTTGTTGCTTTGTAGTTTGTCATTAATTTTTAAAGCAAAATACAAAAGTCTACCCACTTCTTTTATTACAAATTTTCACACAATGGTTAATGTTAAAACTTTAAAAATACCATAAATTAGGGCACATAGTCTTAAAGCAATAATTATAATAACTAAATTATCTAAGGCCGTTGAACCTTTCAGCTTATAACACTGCACGAAATTTTGACCACTCTGTATAATTATTGGTAATAAGTTTCAAATTACCTACCTCAATAATAAACGGGTTAATATCTTCTGTAGCTTAAAATATTTAAGTCTATAAATGAAACGATTTTACTACAAAAACTTACAATTTTAAAAATGCATATTCGTAATCGGTCAAACTCATTTCACCAAATATCACAGATTCTCAAAAAACTTCTTTTCACAAAAACAATCTACACCCGAATGAAACACGCCATATTTTCATGTTATGTCATAAGTTAGGTATGGTAAATCCGTGCCTATAAAGGATAATTAGAATCTAAAAAATCATTGTGATCTGCCATGTTTATGAAGTCTGTTAGAGTCATGTCATCCGATGATAGAATTTTTAATCAGGCAACCGGATGTACATATATGGGCAATATCCATATTTTTGTTGTAATATATGTATGTGTAAATTACTAGAAACAAGTTAAAAAATGGTCGTTGGTATATATTATTTGTAATCTACCGGTATTTTTTAACATTGAACGATAGGATGCATACAAACGGCAGATATTAGTTGATATTTATAAAGTTCTGTTTATTTATACGTTTTTATATACCTAGCTGCACAATAAAGCTTGGAGTCTGTAGTAGTAATCGAATAATAGTAACTCATTATACAAAGTATTAGAAAAGTACATTGCCAAATTTCCAAGGGACAAGTTTTTGCAATTTTTAAAGAAAAGAATATAATATATAAACCTAGAGTTAAGCTTTGCTAATTTGGTCCTAACTTAATGAAACTTATTAGGTCTAGTGGTAGTAGCCTAAACGAATATGTTTTTGTGCATTTCTAAAGTATCGTTTAAAGCGATTTTATGTCCTTAAGCCTAAGTAATTTAAAGTAATAATAAAACCAATAAGAATGTCAAATTATATCAAAATTGGATAAAGGATACTTAGTACATTTAAGAAAAACCAGTTTGTATAAAATTTAAAATCATGAAAAAAATTGTCCTTTAAATTTTAACAGTAGGTTTAATTATTTTAACACCTCATATTTATTTAATTAAGGAATTGAAAATAGAGGCAACGTCCAAATACTTTATTTTCTAAGATTCAGAAATTGAAAAATGAATGTTAAAATTTAATATATTTATTTATTTTTTAATTATCCATCTCCAAGTTAACCAAGACATTTTTGTTTATACTTATTCATAAAAAATTTATGTGGATATAAATAAATAAAAGTCCTATAAAAAATGATACAGACTTTTTATAAACTAAAATAATTTTTTTGTTATGGTATATTTAATTAAATTTCTAAGGATTAAAAAATAATAATAATAAACGTTAAGTGCCTGTAATATGAGGTAATTTTTTTCTTTCCTTAAACAAGAACACAAGAATGCTTATAGTTTTCAACCAGAGTATTTCGACTAAAAATGATTTGGAGAATCTTAAAACCAAAAAATGAACACAGTGTTTCAATAAAAATTAAAAGCTCCAGTAATTTCTGGTAAAACTGGAACGTCGTAAAAGCCTATCATATCTATCTTAAAAATTAGTTTTCGGTAGTCTAACAGCCGTACCAAGTTTCAGTCAGTATCGATTAAGAAATAAAAATATTACTGCCGGAAAGTAATCTCGTGGGCACCCGTTATATGGTTAATATTTTTTAGAAAAAATTGTACGCTGCTGCGTCTACCTAAAATAAGGAACACTTTATTTATTTTGTTTAGTTTAAGCAACTTTGATCCTAAATTTTTTTGTATTCGATGTAAGGTTTTCGCGTAAATAAAATTAAAACATTTCTTGACATGATAAATTATTATCGCTTACCTATATCTAACTTTAAACTAAAGAATATTTCTTTTTTTTACATATTATTTAAATCAAAATTAATTTCCTACGCGAAAGATTAGTCAAAACATCAATGTTGGTAAAGCAAACTTAGTAATCTTAACTTGACTACTTACTATACCATATTATACTAAATAAATAGCGATTTGAGCATGCCGAGAAAATAATTTTTATTTCCGTACGGAAAAACCATTGATTGAATAAAAAAGAAGTTAAAATACCAAATTTGTTTGAAACTTAACGGGAATTCATTTTGTTTTTTGGGAAACTTTAGGGGCGTATCATTCTTCTCTAAAATAAAATTGCAGTAAATCCCTTACGGACGACATTAATAAAAATATTATTTTCTTAAAAGTTTCTAAAAGTTCTAAAAATACTTTACAAAAATAATCTCATTAAAAAGTAAGAAGGAAAAGAAAATAAATTTGCAAAGAAGAAAAATTTAAAAGGTAGCGAGAAGAAATTAAAAAAAAATAAGCCTAAAGCAAATTCAGATGATAAGGTGGTGCTGTTTCATACAGACAGTAAGCCCGATGCCTTAATAGGAAATACCGCTCCAGACTCTAAAAATTCTGAGTGTATTTTCCGTGACATGCTGTTTTCGAATAATGCCCATGAGAAATCATGGGTCATTATAATGTTAATGAAAATTATGTGTAAAAACAAGTATCAATAATATTTGGTCACTTTTCTCTTCTAATATGCTGAGTTTCATAATTTTTTAAATATTACCTAAATCTTACTTTGGTAGTTCCAACCTAGGAACTGAGTTAGTAATATAAAAATTTCTTTAGGATTGTCGAGACTCTTTTACACACGTAAACACCGTTGAATAATACCTGATTTACGGTAAAGTGAAAGTCTGTCCCCAAAATAATCTTCAGCAACGGTAAATTCTTTTATTTCGAAAAAGGTTTTGTCCCAACAGAGTCGTGTATGTGACTTATCGGTCTCTCGTGTATGTCTATAGGTGCAAATATAACGTTGCTTCTATCTTTTATTTTCCTTTTCTTATTTATTTCGGTAAAAATATTGGTTTTTATTAGAGTCTCGTATCTAAGGATAAAATTGGTAAAATATAATGAAAATAGAAATCCACCAAAATAGATTTGTAGGTTTTTTTTGTAAAAATATCTATTATATTGTAAACAAATAAAGTTTTATAGATTGTAATAATTTAATTAGTTTTTTTTTGACAAAAACAGTTTTAACTTTTAAAATGTATGCCTTTGTTTTTAATTTAGTTCTGGTTAGTTCTGAATATGAACGAATTGAATTTTTAATTAGCAATTTTTACCTTTTTTTTAGTTATCATCTATGTTAATTTGCTCATCCAAACTAAATTAATTAGAAAAAAATATTATTATAAATACACTTTTTTACTTAACACATAATTAAGGCTATTTTGTACACTTAAAAACATTTTGTTAAAAATTATAGCACCTGAACAGGTAAGGAAAAATAAAAATAATATTTCTATCTTATTTTTTAAAAACAACTAAAATATTGTGCTATTTAATATAGGATAGTTTTGGTAAGTTGATAAAAACATAAAAAACTAAAAAATTCTAAATGAACCAAGCCATTTTCGTTCCTCAGGCAGATTTTTACCAATCAATAATTTTGCTCAAGAACGTGCTACCTACCAAAGAACTACTTAACAGAGAATAAGCCAAGCAGAAAAATGGTTAACTAGTTTCTTTGCATAACTTACTAAAACATCTTGGATGTGAATTACAAAAATTAGAAATGTTGTGGTTGTTTACAAAAATAAACCCACAATATTATACAGGGTGTTTTAGAACTATGAGATCAAAGTTTTAGGGGCTATTCCGTGCAACTGTAGAAAAAATTTGGGTATAGGGACCCATGTCCGAAAAATTGTCACTACGGCATTACAGCCCTAAAACGCGTTAAAAATTAAAAGACTTTGCCTAAATAGAATTTAATGCATTTATTTCTTGCCTTCTGTATATCATATTATTACAAAGTATTGTTTAAAATGTCAATGTCAATGTTAAAAAATTGTATTAGTTAATTTTTATTTGTTAATTCTTTTTTATTTAATAATATTATTTATTTATTTTTAAATGTATTAATTGTTGTAATGATATTATATACAAAAGAAAAAAGGAAATAATGCATTAAGTCCTATTTGGGCAATTCATGGTCTTTCTCAGTCTTAACGCGTCTTAGGGCCGTAGTGCCGTTGTGACACTTTTTTGGACATGGGTCTCTATACTTAAATGTTTTTCACTGTTGCACTAAATAACCCTTAGAAGTTTGATCTCATAATTCTGAAACACCCTTCATATTTCTAAAGCGCTTTCTTAAACGACATTTTATTTTGACAAATAATATAAAAGGTGGTTTTCATTTAAAAACCCAACATTTGTCAATACTTTAAAAACACTAGGATTCAAAAAATTCAGTGGGGTAGTCCACTGTATTTTACGTAAAAAGTTTTATAAGAATCCCTCTTTTATCTTTTTGATACGTTGCCAGTTAACTGAGACTGTTCCCTAAGGTTTAACTTTTAATCCCATGTTTAAACAGCACACTACCCTCCATTAAGAACACCTTCCTTAATTTTTGCATTTTCTTTTATACACGCCGTTTAAAAGCAATTATTGTCTAAATATACAAAAACGTTTTGCTACAATGCGTAACTAAAATAAAAAAACTGCTAATAATAAATTAAACATTTTTTTTACAAAAGACATATTTTAATTAGCATTTTCGTGGTTTATTTATTTTTTTAAATATTGTTTAAACTAATGACAGACCACCTACTGAGTTGGTCTATTATACGTAAGTACTTTGTTTCGGCAAATTAATCTGAGTAGAAACCAGTTAAATTAGATTCAAAAGTGAAAGCGTATTACTTTATCCAAAGACAAAAACAAAATGCTTTTTAAAATTACTTTAATAAAAAATAATAATAAACTCATAAAAAATTAGAAACTAGCTATTTTACACAATTCTTTACACATAAGTAATATATCCACAGCTGTCAAAAATCAGTACCTTACACTTTTAAAAATAAGTAACAACAAAGGCACTAATTTCTTAGTAAATTAAGAACCTATAATTTTGCGTGCTTACACTTTAAAAATTCAAGATTTTGCACATGCTACTTACAGTTAAAAAATAACGACACTTTAAAAAGTGGTAAGAAGAAAACTTTTTAAAAATATTGGAAAGAGTCTCTTAGAAATAAGAATATTTACGTAAACAAAATTACATTGCCAACACTAACACTCTTGAACGAAAGAAACTTTTGGCAAAAAATTTCACAAAAAGAAAGAAAATGGCAGTGACATTAGGCATTAAATGTTACATAAAAACTTTTCTTAATATATAAAAAAAGAAAAACGTAGGTAGGAGCGAAATTCATAGTTTATTATACCATAAACATTTTTATTTTTATGGCACACAGATAGGTGTATTTACCAATTTAATATACAAACACTGATCGGATCTTCTCAATTTTAACATAATCTACTCCTGCCATGGACATTTTAATTTTAAAATATGATACGGCAAGGCACCTTCTGTGCGGGAAACCTTTTAGCTTAAGTTGTGCTATTTACATAAAAATCCAACATGCCCACATGCACATATGTTTGACGTTTACCTTTATACATTTCATAATATAAAATGTTGGTTTTTGCTACCGTGCAGTGGTAAAAGTGGTTAAAAACGTGAGTAAAAATATAAAAACATCTAAACATAACTAAAACATTACATTAAATATTTATGCAATGTACCAGTAAACACATCAACTTAATCAAGTGGTCACGTACGATAAATTTATTTCGTTTTTTTTCTTTTGTTTATGTCTCACCATATTAAAAATTTGTTGGTTGCAGATAAATTTAATAAAAATTATTAAAAAGTAAAATTATCAATGTATATGGTCTTTAGAAGCAATATAGTATGCGACACATGCAATTCGGAAAAAATAGAGCTCATAATTAAATTATTATAAATGCCGAATAAATTTTTGCTGCAATATTTTTTTGTAAAGGGATATAATTACCGGAGTTACATTTTTTAACCAAACCCATGTCAAAAATTTAACATAAAACATTTAAGAATTTTTTGGTCACATTGTACGAAAATATGATTTAAGGTCTAATGCTAAAAATGTTTAATATGTACCAACAATAAGCCAAAATTTTAAAAATTATTTATTATGGTATTAAACTCACCTAAAGAAAAATTTGAAATATTAGGCTCTACTAATTATTAGGCACATAATATAAAAAACAACAAAAATACTAAATTTTAAGCTTAAAAGTTATTTTTTTAAAAGTTCTTTCTAAACAAACCAGAACTAGCCAGTTGACTAACCGATTTTAACATTAGAAAATTTTTAAATTGTATTTATGTCCTTTGTTTAAAGATTCTCGAAATTAAACCTAATGGATATTTATATTATGATTTGAATGCTGCTTTTTTGGGCAACACAAGTTAAGTAGTATTAAGGTTGTTTCCCACTATACGTGCCATTTACCTCTCATACCCGTTGTAAATACTTTTGTTACCTTTATCTCCTTTTTCAGTAGACGTCGCGTTTTTGTCTATGTTTATTTTTGTTCAAGTTTTACCTTATTTACAGTATCCATACCGTTTTCGATACGTCAAAAATACGTGGCCGTTATGTTTGAACGGGAATAGTAGATAAACGGAAAGTGACAGATATGGGAGGTAAACAGGACGTAAAGTGAGAGACCTTTACAATAGGATAGGAGGTCGCAACGTTTTCGAGAAAGAATTTTAGGTCAGCTAATTTTTTAATATGTTGTTCTCCTTACTCTTCTGGATAGATCCTAAGCTGTCTAGCGGTAGTGGTTGCGTTTATTAGTTCGCATCCTACCTGTTCAGGTACTTTTTTAATTCAATTTCAAGTAAAAACGTTTTATTTAAACCTAATTTTCAATTTCTTATCTTTAGATAAGTTTACCAAACATATTTTTTTTATTGCCAGTCACTTTTATCATTGCTAATTATACAGTTGTCCCCCTTCTAACTTCTGAAATGTTCTGATATATTTTGATGAAACTTGAAACTATAATATATGATCAAGGTCTGCAATTTTTGACATATCAGTGACAGATCTAAATGTCAAGGTCACAGAGCCGAGAAGTCTACCTGAAACGAGAAGGGAGAACAACAAATCAAAAAATTAGCCAACCTAAAATTCTTGTTTTCCCGACGTTGCTACCTCCCGGACTACAATGACTTTAAAATTTGTACTAAAGATATTTATTTCTTACTCAATTCTTATTTTTTTGTGTTTATCCAAAAAGGTTTTAAACTCTTTTAGGCCTGAATAAAGGTAAATAAACAAACTATGGATATCCATAAACTCGAGGCCAAATTATCCATAAGGTAGAGTAGGCAGCTGCCTATGGTCTCCTCATTGTATAGGGCCCTGCGTAAGCAGATAAAAATGTATATCTCGTGAAGTAAAGAATATATTTAATTAATTAGAACATTTGTTAAAAAATATTTGTAACATTAGATCCGAAACTAATAGACACCTTTAGAATATAATTGTCTAGTGGCCCCGACATATAGCTAGTCCAGCACTACATATACTGGATATTGCATTTCGATTACTTTGTTGCAACTTTGTCTCGTCATTTGCATTTAAGTTATTTAAAGAAGCAAAAATTTTTAAATTTAAAGACAATTTTCCTGTAATTAAAATATAAAAACTTGTTTGGCTTTTAGTGTGATTTTTAAATAAAAAGATCTTAAAATTTTTAAGATCTTTATTTAAAAATAGCACTTAAAAGCCAAACAAGTTTTTATTACGTATTCACGTATTTTTTAATATTGCATTTAATAATTTTTTCCTTTGTACTTTTTCGCTAAATAATATTCTTTATACGTCTTTTTTCTTGACTTTTTTCTAACTTTGGACCATTTTACGTTGTTTGTTGAAATGTCATGTTGACTTTTACCGCAACTTGCTGAAATGTAAGAAAGTTTCATTTTACAAATTCGTATATTTAGTCTTGTGTCGTTTCAGAAACTCGGTTTACTTTAGAAAATTGAATTTCTTGGCATGAAGCCGACGTGCAAGCGCGAAATTGGCTTAAAACTTTTAGTCGACAGTTTGTCTGTATTTGTTTTTCTCCTTGAAACTTGAAAGCCTTGAGTTTATAATATGAGCAGAATAAATAAGTTTATTTTTCCAAATTCGTTCGTTTTAAAAAGAAAACCGTTTAAAATATTTACACAATAATTTTTTGCTTAGAATTTTTTTTTAATACCTATTTAATAATTGATACACACTATCATAAGTCAAAAGCATAATTTACACAGCAAAAACAATTGAAGGGCTTATTGTAATAACATAATAAGCAACACAGCTAAAGAAATATCTTTAATTCTCTAATTAAGTTAAGTAATATTATTATAAGCCACAATAAAAAAGTTTTAACTATTCGTCTTTGGACCTGTTTAACTCATAAAATGTTGTTACCTAATTATCAAACGATTAATAAATAAAAATATTAATGACTAGTATTAGAAAAGAAGTTTGCGTGTTTACTATTAAATAATTTTTTGTTTAACTTTTTAATAAAATCGTATTTTTTATTTGTAAATTAGTAAATGATGTTTTTTGGATCAAAATGTTGCATAAATTTAAAGTGTGATTGTCGTTAAATTTATTCTTAAAATACAAGTAAGTATATTAAGTTTAAAAGCAAATATTCGGCAAATTAAGAAAACAGTTAAAAATGGCGGCTTAAAGATGAAACGTCGGATCTTAAATGTAATGACGTTATTTTATAGAACGAACGAAGTAGCAAAGATAATGTAACATTTATATTTACAATATCTTTTAAAATAAACTGAAAAAACTCTTTGCTTTGACTTGACTTGAAAAAGTGTACTTTTAAATTTAATCAATTTAAGATTAACTCTACTTTTTCTACTTTATCTGAGATTTATTTTCTAAAATTTACATTAAAGTCTGATGTCATTAAGGGGATCTTGTTACCGAGGCAAAGAACCTTAAAAATGGTGACTTATGTAAGTAAATTGAAATCCATACAACTTTGTCTCATTTCCATTCTATAAAATTGGAAACAAACCTTAACTTATTTAGGGCCTTCTAGCATTTCAAATAAGTTTGAAAGATAACCAACATAATTAAAATATAGGCTTTAATATAGAACAAAAATTATAGGAAATAGTTAATAATAGTTGTACACAAATAACAAACATTAATTTTATATATATATATATATATATATTAATGATGTAAAGAAATGTTTTTTCAATTCTGCAATTTCTACTTTATGCCGATGATATGAAAATTTTTAGCTGCGCTAAAAGTGTAAGTGACTGCTTTTCTATTCAAAATGATTTAAATAGGTTCTTTTAATACTGCAAAGCAAATAAACTGTTTTTAAATCCAAATTAATGTTCTTACATACCTTTTATTAGAAATATTAATATATTTTTGCATAACTACAGTCCTGATGGAATTCTAATAAAGTAAGTAGATCAAGTTAAGTATTTAGATGTGTGTGTAATTTATGATAGGAAGATGACCATTAGTTTTCATATTAATTATGTAGCTGCAAAATGTAATCAAATGTTGGGCTTTGTTTTGAGGACCTGTAAACATATATTCTCTATTCATTCTTTAAAGATTTTGTACTTTGCTTTTGTGTACAGTAAATTAAATTTTGCAAGTATTATATGGTCCCCACAGTATGGTATCTATGGTAGCAAATTGGAAAAGATTAAAACCGATTTTAAAGATTTTTAGATTATAAAGCAAATGGCGTATACAATCTTTACGTAAATGCATGTGAATTAAGACAAACTTTTAATCTTTTCTTATTAGGAAGACGTCGACTCAACTCATAAGCATTTTTTCTTTATAAAATAATTAACAATAATATTGATGCCTCAGACTTACTCTCCGAAATTTCTTTTGCTGTGCCTCCTCGTTATCCCAGAAATATGAATTTGTTTGCAAGCTGTTATTATGGAACCCATTTAGGTGAACATTCCCTTAAATCGTATAATAACAGTTTATAATGATAAGTTTCTAAAATTTCGATATCTTTTGCTGTTTACTGGACATATTTAAAAAGATAAAGCAAACTAATCTTTAATAATTTTAAATTTCTTATTGTATAAGTTTTGATAGTAATAATATAATTAACTATACCTACTAAGCAGACATAATATCTGTACACTTTTGAATTATTTTGTGGATCTCGCTATTGGGCCTTGGGCCTATTGGCATCCTATTTGTATAAATAAATAAAATTAAATTAACAAATAAATAAACAGGAAGACTTTAAATTTTCGTTTTCCTACAATAAATATTTTTCAGTAACAAATAACAGAAAACTACGAATTTATCGCTCCATTTATAGAAGAACGAAACAAGGTTAAAATCTACATTTCTTAATATCATAATTTAAAAATTGATGTTTCTTTTCCTGTTTAATATTTAATGAATATATTCAGAAGAATTAAATAAGTGTATTATTATTTATTCCCACAAAGTATGATATTTACTTGGTAGTATAAGATTAACTCTTGAATTAACAGACCTATGATTGACTGCTAAAGCAATTTTTTGAGTTATAACGTTTTTTTATAAATGGAGTGATATTATTAACGCACTTCCTATGCAATGCATATGTCGGTTAATCGGCTTATTTAATCAAAATATTGGATTACTTTCAGTAAAACATTATTTTTTCCACTACCGTTAAAAAAAAGCTATTTTTTTAAATCGTTAACATGAAGTTAAAGTACTCCATTCTAGTACACTACATAAAGTGTTAAAAAAGTAACTTTTTTAATACTTCAAAGCTTTTTTCACACTTTGAATTATTGTCTTGTTTTAATGCCTACTACCATAAACTTAAATATCAATTTATGCAATGTAACAGCAAACGCAACATCAACTGAACCAAACGGTCAAGTTACCTTTGATTTCGACATTATTTCTTTTATTTCATGTGTCACTAGTTTAAAAATTTGACAGTTTGCAAATAAATTTAATAGAAAGTATTGAAAATTAATAGTAATAATGAATTTGGTGATACGGTTTAAGTATTATTTCTACAAGATGTAAGTACATTTAATTTTTAAAAATTAAATATTCAATTCATAGTTATGAAGAGAATAATTATCTCCTAAAAATAAGGATGGTATTTTTTTGTTGCAATATAATGGCTGTGCTGCAAGAATTAAAATTTATAAGTTTAGATAAATTAAACATATATAAAATGGTATTTTGGGAAATTTGTATACGGTCGTGGAAAAAATATTGTATGTTAACACTTATGGGATTGCCGCTTGTCAAACGTCTTGTACCGTCAGACTTCAACATTCGTAAAAAAAGTATAACTATAGGCACTTTTATATAAATTACTATAAACTATAAGCTACCGTAGATAATTATTAGAAATATCTATAGCAATGTAATATTTCATGCAAATTTAAGACGTGTTTATTGGAATTTAAACAATAATATTACATCAAAAAAAGTTACTAGTTAGAAGTACATTTGAATTTAACATTGTTACAGGAAGATATTTGTTTTATAAAAACTTATTTTATATATTTATAATTATTATGTATGAATATTAATTGCGTCACAATTCTGTTAATATTATTTTTTTATACCTACATAACTGTTATTATTTAAATCTTTAATTTTGATTTTATATACGTAGTGGTACAAAACATAAGTTAGGTAGCTAACTGATATTTTATAAATAAACTCTAATTTTTCTAGTTGTTTTATTTAAAATCCTTGTTTTAGCCCCAAAAATATTCCCAGAAACATGCGTGAATAAAAAAAGATCACAAGAAAACTTTTACCAAAAAATGAAAGGAAAAATTGGGTCCTACTTAATACCATTACTCATTAGTTGACTTAAACAAAGGGTTTGATGTATACTTTTCAGTTTTTACCAGTTTTTTTTAAGTTTTAGAGTTTATTATAGGGACTGATGAGAAAAAAATATATTGTCTAAAATAAAAAGAAATATATTATAACCTGTTTCAAAAAATAGGTTGCATATTTCTAGTATGGAACACTTTTTAAATATTAATTTTAAGAATAATAATTATTCTTTATAAAACTTTTGTATTATTTCTGCTTAGTCCAAAAGCCCTAAAAGGCATTTATGTTAATTAGGGGGCCTCCATAAATTACGTGAGCTGTTTTATCCATATTTTGGACCCCCTTCCCCTTGATGAGATATTCTTTAAACCCTTCCCCTCGTATCTAAACTCACGTAAGATTTATGGGAATACAAAAGTCTCAATTTTTTTTAAACCGAAATTAGTAAATTAATTTTGTCTCTAAAGAATCGAAAGGTCCTCCATCCAAAAAGTAGCACTATATGACTTTTCCTAAAGAAAGGCCTGCCCCAAAATTAAATTTTTTCTTTTTACAAAAATATTACGTAAGATTTTCACAGACCCCCTTTTGCACACCACCGAAAATGTCCTCTTATCTACAAGGGTGGCCCAAAAATGTGAGTGTAAGGTACCTGCAGCTATTTTTGTTAATGTCAAAAATTGTTATAATTTTTAAATCTGCAATTTTGTTAATGTACAAGAATAAACACTAACTGGACTTTTTTAACATGATGATGAAAACTTAAGGTTACATTAGTATCGATAATACATTTTATAACTATAATTATTTGTAATACAATTTTTAATACACTTTGTAAATTAATTGTTTTCAGAATAAGATCTAAAATCTAAATAAGCACTGTACAATGTTTAATGTATAAACTAAAATTTTTATCAATATCGTAGAGAAAAATGTATAAAAATAGGTTTATTCTAGTAAATAACCAACATTGCATATTTAAAAGTATTTTTGATAATAAATAGATTTTATTTATAGACAATTCTTGATATTAACAAAAACACTGTAGGTAGCCATCTATAATTAAAGACTTATATACATCTAAAAATTAAATAATATACAGGGTAAAGTATTTTAAATAGGAAAGTTGGTATTGGCCAACGTTACTTACAATTCTTTATAATTTTTTAATTAAAAAAATACATAAAGGTTTTTATGTTACAAGTACTTGTTTTAAGAAATTGATATTTTAACAGGTTGAACATAGATTTTCTTGTTAATTTTTTACGTATTTTGCATCACAAGTATCTTTTAAGTTAAAATGAGCAAATATCAACTTATTACCGGCATCAGAATACTTAAATGTCACATAAAACCTTTGGACCATGCAGATTAAAAAAACAACGTTTTTAGTAAAATTGATAATAAAAAAGTTGCCCATAAGACGCCAACTTACGCAGACACACTGTATATCAGAAAAATACATCTAGTATTTGGATGACAGTAGTTGTCTGTAAAAGCGACATAAAAAATCATCTAATTGTTTTATTATTATTGAAAAGAAAGTTTTCTTAGGATCTGCATAACCTGAGGTACTATTTGGGTATTTTAACTAACAGAAAGCAAACAAAATATAAGGCATCATAGTTTAAAAACCTAAATAATAGAAAGAGCAGTTTCCAGCTAACGTTCCTCGTAATTTTATATAAAGTGCCAAACGTAAGTTCTTAAATATTTACACTTAAACTGTTGGCATAACAAATCCGACTTTGTACCTTTTGCTTCATGGCAGAATTGTTTACGGAATCTATGATGACAACCACCAAAACACTTAGCATAAATTGTAGACTAATTCTTCTTGTATTTTTTATTGCATTTATTCAGTTAATTATAAAAATTATTTAAGAAACACGATATTAACTGCCACAACAACAAAAAAAACTTGATTATGAATTGTCATAAACTCTTACACTAGCTCAAAATTATGCCGATGAGGGCCATTTAACAACATTGCAAGCCTAATTTTAATTATCAATAGCAGCCGTAAATACTCTATTAAGTTATTATAATTTTTTTGTTATTATTTAGAAGTCATATGCTCAAAAACGTAATATTTTATTTTTTTAAACAAGTGTCTTTTTTTTAAGATACCATACTCTAACTTTTATAAATAATATTTCTTTCTTTTCTTTAACAAACTACAAAAACGTTTTTGTTGCACCCTTAATGGACCACACTGAGTAAAATATTATTCTGTTTTGTTTTAAGTTTTTATTTTTAAAACAATATTGATTTAGTTAATCACCTAAATTATCTTTTTGTCTAAGAAAAATGCTTGAAACAAACATATATTGCATTAATTAAAAAGTTATTAACAATGGTAACTTATTTTGGTGTTTCTTTACGAGTAAGATATTAAAAAAAGAAATAAACACCTTTACAAACAGTTTATAAATTGAAAATAAAATAATATAAGTATAAAAAAGATTTGTAACGTGATAATTAATAACATAATGTATCCAAGATCTGAATAGAAAATCCAAAATAAAAAATTACAATTAAAGCTATATTTAAATTCAAAAAATTAGCTGAAATTTTTAACGCTTTCAGTATAATGGCAATTTTTATTTGTTTTTACATCTACATGGCGGTAATAGTATATAACTCTATGCTCTATAATTTTCTTTTCTCTTCAATTTTATAAATAAAGCTTTGGCAATTGTTACAAATTTAAATTTTGAAAAATTATTACAATTTTTTGGTACATTCTGTATTATTTTATTGACTAGCCAATATATATGTTTATGTATATGTTTATGTATATATATATATATATATATATATATATATATATATATATATATATATATATATATATATATATATATATATATATATATATATATATATATATATATATATTTATATATATAAACATATAAACATAGGGGTTGCCATAATACAGGATGTATCAAAATTGTTGAGGTTATTTTTAAATTTAAATATAACTACTGACAATCTTTAAGGCAACCCTTGGCCAATAAGATTGTTTAAACACTATATTAAATAGTTTTAATCCGATAAACTAATAAGTGCAGGGTGTATGTAGCTTCCTATTCGGATTGTCTCCATTTAAACAAAATTATCAACAAAATCAGCACCCTTAACTCCATCTATGTGTTGGTCCCTTAAATAGAAATCAAAACACTCATTAAATAGACAAATTATCACTACGTCAACTCTTTAAATCAAATCGATGTCTCTTTTGGACACACCTCCTATGTTATGGCTACCTTGAAGACTCATCACCTGACGAAATATTTTGTTTGAAAACCCCAGATTAACCTTTTGTGCACGTGATATCTTTTTCTAAAGCCTAAGAAAAGAAAAAGATGAAAGATGTAGGAATTAGGACCCTTAAAAATAAATTATGCCGGGTTGACATTATATAGTTGCGGTAACCATGTTGTTGGCCAATCAGAATGTAAATGTGGTCAGGCAGGTTTCAGAGTCAGGTAAATCCATTAGTTTTAAATAAATTTGTAGTTTGGAGGTCATTGTCATGGAATAGTATAAGTTAATGAAAATGTTACTATTAAAAGTAAAACTAGTATGAAAACAAATGCGATTTTTATGGTAATTAAAAGTTATGTTCGTAAATAAATATTATATACTTAGTACTTACTTTTCAATATAGGGTGTGGTGTGCAAATGAATTTACCTGACAATTTTTAGGGTAATATTAAGGTAAATAGTTTATCTAAACGTAGATACGGAAATTCTTGGTTGTAATTTAAGGTGTTAATTTAGAGCTTAAAGAACTTATTTACCCCTTGTTTAACTAATTAAATATATCCAGTTCAGTAGCGTCTAGAGCAGCTGACTTTTGTTAAATTTGTATATTTTTAAATAGAGCAAATGTAGGTAAATTTAACTCTTTAGTCCGTGTATTTATTATTTTGTTATTTTTATGTAAATTTTACAATAAACCTAAAAACTTTTAAAATTTTAGAAACAGTTGAAGATAGGTATAGTCATAAGTCCTAAGCCATGTGTTTAGAATGTTTTAAAACATCTAAAAATTAAGTAATATACAGGGTGAAGTATTTTAAATAGGAAAGTTGGTATTGGCCAACGTGTACTTACAATTCTTTATAATTTTTTATTTAAAAATACAAAATTTAAAATTTCAATCAACGTTTCTGAACGTTTTTTTTCTAACATGTCCCCATTTATTTATTAGAATTTATTTCATTTGCTGGATGCACACTGTATATAAAAAGGACTGGAAAGATTTGTACATTTTGTAATTATTTATCCTTGATTTAAAACTAAAAACTAGATACATTATTTGCTTAGTTTTTAAATACAGGGTGTAACAGAATGTCGTTCAGAAAATTTAAAGGCAAACAATACTATTAAAAAAATGTATAAAAAGTTTATATAAATATTGGACCGCAAGTTTCTTGTTCTGGTTAAATTTGAAAAGAAAATATTTGTTTTGTTATTTAAATATCTTGATTATCCTTTAACCAATTTAATTTTAATTTGGCAATACTTTATGGCATTGAGGAGGGGTAATTTATAAATAACTTAATTACATTGATTAGGTCCATTGGCGTCTCAAACGGCCACTGAAGGAATATTTCTAACAAAAGGCGATACGCCACTGACTGTGTAAATGTGTGTCTTTTATAGGTATCTTCCTTTCTTTAGATTAAGCAAACAAAAATACAGCTTTACTGTCTCTAATATTTTTTTAAATCTTGTTTAGTTTAAAAGAAAAAGATGAATATCCACTTAATTGCGTATTTTTCACCATTAATGCGGAATTTTCTTCTTTCAAAATAAAGTTTGTTTTTTATTAGCAACTAAGTACAACAATTAATTACTCATTTAAATAAAATTAAACTTATTCTAATTATATTATAAGGTATAGTTCTTTAAAAGTTTAACACCCTGTATCTTGAAAGCAAAAAATGTGCGAACTTATATTTAAATGAACTTTTCTTAACATTGTTGATTCTAGAATCTGGCATTAATCGCTAAACAATATTTCGTAACATACTGTATTAAGCCTATTTTATCCTTCACTTCAGTCAGCGTTGTTAAGAAAACAAACACGCGTTTTACGGCACCGTTTAGATAAAGCGCTAGTGCTATCACTGACAAACAAATTGGTACTATATGCTGACTGTTGCTTAATATTGCTAGTCTGATGAAAACAGTCAACAGCTACAATTATTATTATTATTTTTTTGTAATCTAGTATCAAAGGCAAATCCATTTAAACATAAAAAATATTATTAAGAAGATAAGAATCGTTAATTTTTAAAATTTTAAAAAATGCATTTACTTATTTAACTTCTTTTCTTATTATAATTTTTTAATAAAATTGCTATTCATTTTTTTTAATCAGCTTTGTTTAATATTGTTTTTGCGCAAACAGCTTTTTTATAAAGCTTGCCTGCTAAACACTTAATCCCAAATATGAATAGAAAGAAGTAACAAAACTAAACCGCATCTCCACCCAAGCCCGTTTCGATTTTACAAGAGCCATCTATAAGTTAGGCGCTGAACTTTCCTAAAAAGTCAATAACGCTGCTAGCAGGATTTCTTTCAGGCAATAGACATAAATGGGCGCTGTGATGGCGGTTACGTGCTTCGAATAAAACAAGTTCTCTACGAGGGCACCTTTATAAATGACGAAAAAGGATAAGCAAACCTTAACGGTATACAAGGATGAGAAAGAAAGTATACGTAAAAATCAAGTTATGGCAAATGTTTCAAATAAATAACGCAAAATTAAAAGTAATTTGTTAAAAAATAATTTAGAAAAGTTATTATTATTAAAAACCAATAGACATTTGGTGGCCTAATTAACGTATTGTCTCTAGTTTAACTTGGTTTTTAAAAAATAGCGTAATTTACAGAATTAACTTATATAAGGTTTTTGGGTATTTTAAAAGCCCTTCTTTATGCACGACTAATCTTTTTTTTTTATTTTGTTTAATATTTTTGACATTTGTTTTTGGTGTCTTTAATATTAATATTATGTTTTTAGTGACTATGATGTCTTTCTAGTAGTTTTTCTTCTTAATAAAGGTCCGGCCACATACATATAACCGCACCGAGCCCTTACCGGGCCAGTTTTCACAATGGTAGGGGAATGTGGGGTAGATTGATTGAAAATTTCAGTCTTTCATGCCCTCAAAATATTAAATATATTTTTTGTATTATGTATTAATATTATAAGTAGGGCTCCTTGTTTAACTAAAATAGATTTTCTACAAAGTTTCCTCTGTTTCTTTTTATTCAAACTTTAGGTGCGGGTAAAACTGTGTTAACTTTTTTGTCACCGTTTATTATATGATAATTAAAACGTAGTATTGTAGATTTATTAATATACAGCGTGTCTTCCGAAGTTCTTACCAAATGGGAAACTTTTCAATTTTAATTGTTAACTATAAAAAAATGCTTCTTCATAAAAAGTGCTGCTTGTTAAGAAAATACATTTCCACAAAAATAATTGTTTGTTGGATTTACACAGTGGCTTAAAAAGACCTGTTTCCAAATTATAATACAGGATATTTTCTAGCTACGGTACGAAACTTTAACGAGTGATTTTTTATGTCATTTTATAAGAAAATTCTTTTATAAACATATGTTTGGTGTTGCTTCTTTTTTGAGATACAGAGCGTTAAAATTTTTAAAAAAGGCGATATCTTAAAAATATCTTAAATACCCTTAAACCGATTTGGTTAAAATTTGGTACGTTAGTTTGATGTAATAACATTCTTGTAAATCTTTAACTAGATTAACTTTATTGGGTTGAGTGGCGCCTCAGTGGTCACCACAGCCAATATTATTGAGAGAAAAATGTACGCCACTGGCTTTTTATATATTTTAAATAATTTTTTCTATAAAGCAACTAAAAATACAACTTTTTAGTGTCGTATACAACGTAGGACATATATGTTTATGGCATTTTTTCTTTATGAAATAGCATAGGAAATCACCCTTTAAAGTTTCGTACCGTGGTTAGTTAAAACCCTGTATTTCAATTTGGAAACAAGTCTTTTTATGTTCACCCTGTACATTCAACATACAAATAGTTTTTGTAAAAATGTATTTTCTCATCAAGCAGAACTTTTTATGAGGAGGCACTTTTTTTGGTAAAGTTAATAATTAAAAGTTTTCAATTTGGTAAGAACTTCCGAAGACACGCTGTATTAATACCTTAAACTTTAAAAACTACAATAATCAAACGCCCGAATTTTCAATAACATACAGTTTATTCCGTACTGCCCAATACATCAAAATCTACTAACGGAGTACCATGTTTTTTTATACGAGACCCAAGGTAAACCAAAAAGTTATATCTTACTAAACTAAGTGAGTCAGGATAACAATGTGACTCTGCAGCTAGTAATAAAAAGTTGCTTACAGTACAGTATGTCCAAGATATGGATCCTAAGCATGGGAATCTCAGTACCTATTGGAGATACAGCTTAGGTTAAATAACAAAAATTTGTATTTTTAAAGCTTATTTACATGCCGTTTAAAAACTTGAAAATTTTTATGGCATGCTGAGATATTTGGCAAAAACGAAAATTTGTTTATATCGATTTTATTTTTTTCTGACTTTATTTGAAAGATATAAAAAAAAACTAATAACACTTTTTAATTGGCACTTTTTAGCTACTACATGATGGTATTTTTAGATTTTGTACCCGACGTTTCGTTTTCAAGAAACCATCATCAACTGTATTTTTTTATATGGCTCGAGAAAAAGTACCCCTGTATCTAATCCCATTTTTATTACAAATTCAACGATGTATCACATGTCATATTTTAATTTTTGGTTAAAAAGAAAAAAATATATATTTTTTTAAAGTTATTTTTAAGTAGGACTTGCAACAAATGCTTGGACGTTAATACCTGTTACCGTATTTGTAACATAATTTAATATTATTACAAAATAGTATTTGTCCTTATTACCCTGCTTGTCGAGTTGTTGTTTTTAGAGCAATTGTTCTTATTGTTACTGTTGTCTCTATTATTGTTTATTGGTAAATAGCTAATATCTTAATGTATTATTACGGTCGAATATGCAGGATGGCCATTATAGCCATGAAGATAAGTTTGACATGCTAACATGCTACATTTTGTGCTGCAAAAATAAATGAAGGTATCATTTTTGCAGGTAATAAATTATGGTAAATACATGGACCTGGTATTTTAGTTCCTAAAATTCCACACCACATATTAAACCCAAAACGTTCTTGTTATTTCGATATTTTCTTAACACGCGGATTTTGTTAAGCCTAATAATGCGTATTGCGTATAAAAACAACAGTAACAATAAGAACAATTGCTCTAAAAACAACAACTTGACAAACAGGGTAATAACGACAAATATTATCTAATAATGATATTAAATTATGTTGCAGATACGGTAACAGGTATTAACGTCCAAGCATTTGTTTGCAAGGCCTACTTAAAAATAACTTTAAAAAATGCAATTTTTCTTTTAACTAAAAATTAAAATATGACATGTGATACCTCGTTGAATTTGTAATAAAAAATGGGGTCAGATACAGGAATACTTTTTTCGCGCCATATAAAAAATAAAGTTGATAGTGGTTTCTTAAAAACGAAACGTCGGGTATAAAGTCTAAAAATACCAATGAAAAGTGTTATTAATTTTTTATGCCTCTTCAAATAAAGTCAGAAAAAAATAAAATCAATATAGTCAAATTTTCGTGTTTGCCAAATATCTCAGCAGGCCATAAAATTTTTTCAAAGTTTTTAAACGGCATGTAAATAAGATTTAAAACACACAACTATTTCCTAATTTAATCTAAGCTGTGTCTCCAATAGGTACTGAGATTCCCATTCTTAGGATTAGGATCCTTATCTTGGACACATTGTATATTAAACTAATTGATTTACTGCGATTTTATAAAATGCGTTTTTCTTGGTTTAGTTTTTACGAGACTATGTAAGTTCCTAAATACGGTTTCTAAATTCTCTTACTCAATTTTTTCAGCACATCTATCTTTTTGTCCGTTAAAGTGGTTGTATTTATGTATGTTCGAAATTCATAATCCAATGTGAGAAGTTCCTGCAAGGTGAGGTCACATGTAGAGATTTTACTCCAGTTCAATAAATATTATATAAAAATCTTTTCTTATTTTATTGAGTTAACTTAAGAAGACCTAGACCTAAATTAGAAAAAATATTTTCGAAACTTTTTATTATTGGAAAACTGTAACTTTAATATTAAATAGCCCCTGCCTTCTCCTACATTTCACAAGTGAGACGCATGGCTGAGCTACTCTGCTAGCTCGTTGCAGTTATGTGTGGCCAGACCTTAAAATTTACGATACTGCTTTCATCAAGCGTCTGCTTTTTACAAATTTATATAAAAAATATATAATATACCTTATTTAATAATATTTTACAAAAAAAAAAGTTTACAAATTATTGGGGGTAAACTACCATGTTTTTACTTTCTTTTATTGCATGTTACCTGGTTTATCTTGGGAAGTTATTTTTCTTTTAACTTTTAATAAAACAAGAAAACCACGTTAACTTTCTACTAAGTACATTGAATTTTTTTAGGTTAAATATGATTCTCTAATATTTATGATAATAGAAGCTTTTTAAAAAGTTGAACAAAAAAAATGGTATCATATTATTTTTTGTTCAAAGCGTTATTACTTTTTTGCCTTGGTATATTATGATTTTAATGGATAATTCTTTATTTTTTTACAAAAATGTATACTTGATAAATTGCGCTACAAGAAAACGTTTTTGAGAAATTTTAGAAAAACATTTTATTTCACTTTAAAAATTCCTTCGCATTCCTATAGATACGCTTTATTTGGGCCACCCGAGTTTCTCTAAAAAGTCTGTACAAATTGGTACTACAATTTTCGCCAAAAAAACGATTTAACCCAATTAGCATTAGTAAAGAAGTTGAATGTTTGCGAGATACCTGATGTCCAAGTAAAAAAAAAATGACACCCTGTATTTTGCAATCCAGCAACCTTTTGATTAGGTTAACATTTTGTACTGTACCGAGGCGAAAAAAGTTATGACAATTTAAACCTAACAAAGGACGGCAGAAGGCTCTCTCTATGTTTTACGACAAAAACATTTTAGCATCTTTCAATTCCCCGCGCTGAAAAACTTTTAAAAATTAATTTTTAGAAAAAAATTCTTATCATAAATAAGATATTAAATATAACCGAAAAAAACAGAAACATTAACACCGACGATTAACTTTTTGACTAAGGTAAATGTCATTAAATCCTTGTATTTTGGTCAAAGGCATTAATGGTAGAGTTTTGTACAGACCTTTTAGAAACACCCTGTATATATGTTTGTTTAATTTAATATGGGTTTTGACTTAATAATAAAAAATAGAATAATAATAATTAAATAATAATTAAGTAGGGTATAATGATCTGCTAATACAGAAAGCAATAGTCTAATAATATTATACGTTTAACACATTATTACACATATTATACATTTAAGTTGGTATGAAATAGCCTGGAATTATTTATCTTATTTTTTCCTGTTGGTATTCTACACGCGTTAGACTATCTTTTCCACGCATTGCCTGTAATCCGTTTCACTTAGTTGATACGTTATATTGTCTCTTTAAAAGTAGGATTATGTCCGTTTTATTCTTGTAATATATTTTATTCAAGTCTAAAATCATATATAATAATGGCAAAAGATTATCTTTACACAATCCAAGTTTGGTCATTATTTTTCTTCTCTAAGAAATGATTTTTACGTAGTGGCAAAGACAATTATAGTTTTCACTACTATAATTGTCTTTGGTAGTGGACGGTGTAACCCAAAAATAACCTATTTTATTGCCACATGTAAAGACATATCCTAGAATTCCAGTAACTCAACCAAGGAAAGACAATTATTTTAATTTTAAAGATGACAACCATGAAATACTTATTCACGAATTCTGTAATTCAGACGCGTCAAAAATATCTTACTCGTCGCAATCTTACAAATTATACGTTTTGTTAAGTTTTTGAAGCAACAAAAAAAAACTTTATAATTAACTTGTTTTCTGAAAGTTTAAATTTTAACAAAATACTATTAAGCTTTTCTCTAGAATAAAGATATTTAATAAACATTTTAAGAAAATAAAACTTTGTATACAGTGACCGCTAAATTGTCTAGCAAACCATATGGAAAAGCTTTTTATTTTTGATTTCTCAAAAAATTATTTATGATAAAAATATCTTCATACACCGAAACTCACAAAACACTGATAATAATTTAAATAATATGATACAAGAGAACACTACCTTTTTTAAACTGAGACAAATATTATTGAAAAACTTAAGTTAAGAATTAAAAGTTATGTCATATTTTAAAAGCAGAGCTTCCTTAAAAAATGGAAAAAATCCTTTCTTTTCTAATTTACCCCGTATAGAGATTAGATTAAACCAAGTTAACTGCCGTAAGTTATTCCTATTGTCCTTAAATTTTAAAAAAATTACCAAGCTTTGTGATTCTTAAGTTATTTAAGTATATTTAGATAACTTTAAAAAACAAAAGTCAATTTTTGCTTTTTGTGATTCAATAAGGCTAAAATTTAAGGTCCCTTTAGATTAATGTTTCACACTGTTTTTGCCTTATAAAAATGTCTTTACTTTCTAAAAATATAAATAAGTGTCCAGGATTTTCTATTACAATGTTTAAAAAATTAAACTTTATTGGGAATTTGGTTATTAAAAAAGTTCATAGAAGTTTAAAAATTATTTTTGAATTATTCTAAATAAAAAAGACAAAGCTATGATAGTAAATTTTAAAATGTGTAAACGTTTTTGATAAACCATTAATCTTAAGCAACTTTTAAATCTTAGCCTTATTGAACCACAAAAAAGAAAAAAATTTAGTTTCGTTTTTAAAGTGATTTAAATGTACTTTAAGTGCTTAATAATTAACAAAAATAAGACATTTTTCTGATTTAAGGGCAATAGGAATAATTTAGGGCAGTTAATTTGGTTCGATCTAATCCCTATACGGGAGTAAGTTGAAAAAGTAAGTTTTTTTATTTTTTAATAGGAGGCTCTGCTTTTAAAGATGAGATAACTTCTAAATTGTAAACAAGTTTTTCCATATAATATATTTCTACTTAAGTTTAAAAATAAAGGTAGTTTACCCTTGTAGTCATATTCGTTAATTTGCACCTACCTCGTATACGCTATATTTAATTTAAATTTTGATCAATGTTTTGTAAGTTTTGATATATGCAAATATTTGTATCATGAATACATTTTTGGAGAAATCAAAAATTAAAAAGTTTTCCATATGGTTTAACATTTCTGGCGGTCACTGTATACAGTGTGGTCCATTAAGTGTGCAACAAATGGAAAACTTTTTTATTTTCATTCTCTCGGAAAATTTTATTCTTTATAAAAGTTGGTGCATGGTCTGAAACTGTTTAAGCTGTAGTTAGTTTCATTAAAAGGTAAATGATATTATA